>JAJPUD010005775.1:69391-92824 GCA_023553655.1 Myrmecobius fasciatus
AGGAAGGAAGGAAGGAAGGAAGGAAGGAAGGAAGGAAGGAAGGAAGGGAGGGAGGAGGGAAGGAAGGGAGGAGGGAAATGAAGAAAGGAATGAGGGAAAGGGTAAAGAAGGAAGAAGGAAGGAAAGAAAGAAGAAATGGAGGAAGAGAGAAAGAAGGAAGAAAGATGGAAGAAAAAGGAAAGAAGGAAGGAGGAAATGAAGGAAAGAAAGAGGAAGAAGGGAAGGAATGGAGGAAGAAAGCATTTATTAAGGAGTTGCTCTATTCAAGGCATTGTGCTAAGGGCCAGGGATATATTTATAAGCAAAAAGGAGACAGTCCTTGCCTTAAAGGACCTCCCATTCTAATAGGGGGAAATCACAAACCAAAGGGGGGTGAAAGGGGGTGAAGTCAGAAGGTATTTGAAATCCAGGAAGTGAGGAGCAGGGCCAGGAGAAGATTAAAAGCTGGCTAGCCCAGCCCCTTCGGCAAATGGAGGTTCCAGGAGGAATACATCAGTGGGAGAAGGTTTGGGGCTTGCAAAGGCATATTCCCTGGCAAAGAGGCCCCAGATGCGGAGGGAAATTCAAGGGTGGGACAATAGTAGGGTACAAGAGTTTGAAATCCAGAAAGTCAAGAACAGGTGGGGAAAGGCAGGGAAGCCTGGAAGTGGAGGCAGAGAAGGGCATTCCAGGAATGGGGGACAGCCAGAGAAGAGGCCTGAAGTCTAGAGGTGAAGTGGCAAGAAGGCCGGGGTCTTGGGAGCGCAGAGTATGAGGGAGAGAAGAAGTAGTTTCCTACAGGATTCTCTTGTTTGCTCCTCTGGGAGGCCCAGGAGTTGATGTCTCCATCATCAATGTGTTCATGGAGGGGGTGGGGAGGATCAGTTTGACAGCCCAGCAGAGCATGGACCCCAGAGGGAAAGATGGAGGCTGGCAGCCTCCCTTCTCCCCCCAGAGATGGGTTCGAGGGCCTGTGCAGGCCAGGGATGGTGCCAGAGGCCAGGAGAGGGGGCGTTCCAGGCATGTGAGCAAAGTAGAAATGACCCGACTGGGCTGGCTGCGGAGGGGAGAGAGCGGGGAATCGTGGATGTGTCTGGTTCTAAGTCTGGGAGACAGGGAGCCCCTGATAGTGACGGGAAGTCAGGCAGACGGGTGCAGCTCTAGCCAAGGGGAAGGGGAGATGTCCGAGGACATCCACTTTAAGGTGTCCGGTAGGACCTGGGAGATGGACCTGAGAGAGAGGTTAGGGCTTGCAGGGAGGATAATTGTGCCCATGGGAGATCCTGAGAGCGCCCCACTAAGGACTTGGGGGGAGCCTTTGGTTAGCGGCAGAGAATCCAGCAAAGGAGGCCGGTTGGTTGGGTCTCCATGGAGGAAGAGAGAGAAGGAAGGGTCAGGAGGGGGAGTGGAGGCTGCAGGACGGCCTGAGGAAAGGCCGTTGGCCAGATCTGGCGGTAAGGATCACCGGCTCCTCTGTGGAGAATGGTTTCCTTGAAGGATGAAGTGGGAAGTCACCGAGAAGAGAGCTGAGGCCGGGAGGCCAGGAGGCAGGGAGGCAGGGAGGCCGGGAGCCCGAGCGGAGGTGGCACGAGGATCTAGCGGAGCCAAATTCAGGCGCAGCCGAGAGGGGGCAAGGCGGGGGAGGAGGGAAGGCGCTCCTGATTGATAAGGGGAGGATCGGGGAGTTCCGGCTAGTGGGGGGAGCGGCAGTGTGCACCAGGGTCGGGAAAGCACCCGGCGAACGTCAGGTGAGGGGGTGCCAGTCTGAGTCTCTCAGATCTTTTTAGGACGTCGAGGCTAGCTCTGCTTCCAGGGCAGCCTCCCCTCACTTTCCCTGGGTCTGCCTCCGGACCAAGCCAGCAGGGTCAGTCCCTCCTCCCGGGACCATCCTTGGGATGCTGGAAGAGCACCCCTCATGCCCCGCCCCCACCTCCAGCCCCCCCGGGGCCGGCTCCAGCTCGCTCAGCCGGTCTACACAGCACGATTCCAAATTCAAGTTGTTGTCCAGACCAGCGTTGCCATGAGGTCATCGGCAACTCAGCCCGCACTGTCAATGGGGCCACTGTTGGTGGGTGACGCAGGCTCAGGCCTTGTCCAGTCAGGTCCTAGGGGTCACCCCCAGCGGGCCACACGCAGCCTCGGTTTCCCTTCTTTGTTTTTCTTCTCTCCCGCCTAGGGGGCCGCAAACCTTGTGTCCCCCATGAGAGCACATTCACATTTTGGGGTTCAACGGCTACTGAGTCTCTTAAACCAGAAACTGTAATTATGCACGAAATTATGGGTGCCACAGGACCCCTGCAGCACTGGAAGTGGGGGGTGGGGAGGCAGAGAGACAGACAGAGACAGAGACAGAGACAGAGAAAAACAGAGAAACAGACAGAAAGGGACACAGAGAGCTGGAGAGAAGAGAGGGAGAGACAGAGATGTAAAGTAACAGAGAGACAGAGATAAAAACAGAGAGACAAAGACAAAAAAGTAGAGATAGAAAAAGACAAGTTGAGAGACAGAGAGAAACATACAGAGACACAGAGACAGACAGAAACAGAAACAGAGATACAGAGAAAGACAGAGACAGAGAGAGAAAAGAAAGAGACACAGAGACAGAGAAACAGAAACACAGAGATACAGAGACAGAAAGAGACAGAGAGAAAAGAAGGAGACAGAGAGAGACAGAGAAACAGAAACACAGAGATAGAGAGAGACAAAGAGACAGAGAGAGAGAAAAGGAGAGACAGAGAGAGAGAAACAGACAGAAAAAGACAGACAGAAAGACAGAGAAAAAGAGACAGACACAGAGAGAAACAAAAACACAGAGATACAGAGAAAGACAGAAAGAGACAGAGAGGCAGGAAAGAAAGACACAGAGAGACAGAGAGAAACGGAGAGAAAGATACAGAGAAACAGACAGAAAGAGACAGGAAAGTTAGAGAGAGAGACAGACATACAAAGATGGAGAAAAAGAGACACAGACACAGACAGAGAAACAGAGAGAGACAGAGACAGACAGAGACAGAGACAAACAGAGAGACAGAGGCCGAGACGTCATTTTGCTGGAACCAGATTTCTGAGCAGGGGCTGGCAGCTGGAAAGGCCCATTCTGGCTGTTTTTGTTTTCACCACTTGCCAGGGCACTGAGGATGTTCTCCCCCAGGCTTCCCCAGTCAGCTGGGTCTGTAGCAAGGGCCGGCCCGGAGCTGCTGGGCTGGCACTGACATTTTGGCAGAAGTGGTTTGGAACCTCTGGAGAAGAGGGGAAGGGGGATTAAGGAAGGCCGCCCCCTCATCAGCTGGGACCACAGCATCCCCTCTTATTCTGACATTAACCATCCATCTGAGGAATGGCGTTGCAATGGTTTCCGCTTAAAAGGGCTCCTTCGGGGAATACAGCTGCTCCTCAGGCTGCCTCCAACAGCTGGGCCTGCCCTCCCTCTGCTCTTGCGGGATCCCAGTTCCAGTGGTTCCCCTGTCCCCCTCCTTCCCTTCCTCCCCCTCCCCCACCTCATTTAGAAAGGTTCTCCCCGATCAGTTAGTATTCCTTGTCCATGATTCCATTCCAGAAACTTCTCCCCGCCACAGCGTGTGGGACCCCGCCCCCAAGTCCCCAAGCTTCCGGCCGGCACCTAGGGAAGTGGCTGAGGCTGGGACAGGGCCACAGGTCACGGAGGAAAAGCTGGAAAGACCCTCACAGACCTCGCTGAACCTTGGGCTAAACTAGGGATCTAAGAGCAAAAGTTCAGGAGGGAGCGAGTCCCTTCTGAGAACAGGGGATGGCCAGGAGGAAGGCACAGATGGGGGACATGATGTCTGAGGGACATCACTCCCATACTGAAAGGGCAGCTAGGTGGGTGGAGCACTGGGCTTGGAGTGGGCAAGACCTGAGTTCAAATGCAGCTCTAACTGTGTGACTCTGGGCAAGTCACTTTACCCTTTTTGCTTCAGATTTCTTCATCTGTAAAATGAGATGCAGAGGGAAATACAAACCCCTCCAGGATCTTTCCAAGAAAACTCCCAATGGGGAGAAGAGTTGGAAAGGACTGAACAAGAACCAAGTAACATGTCAGGAGGAAAGCTGGCCAGACTGTAAGAAAAGCAATAGGGAGCCAGGGGAGTTTATTGAATAGGGGAGTGACATGGTTAGACCTGAGCTTGGGGAAACTCACCTTGGCAGCTTTCTGGATGAAGTTGTTGAAAGCTATGGAAGCTCGTCAATACACAGAGAGTAGTAATGAACAAAACCATTTGTCTGGTTAAAGCCAGCCAGTGCATGGGGCAGCTAGGTGGCGCAGTGGATAGAGCACCAGCCCTGAAGTCAGGATAGACCTGAGTTCAAATCTGGTCTCAGACACTTAACATTCCCTAGCTGTGTGACCCTGGGCAAGTCACTTAACCTCAATTGCCTCAGCAAAAAAAAAAAAAAAAAGCCAGCCAGTGCAGCGTACCAGGTAAACAGCGTGAAGAAGGAAATGAAGGCAGTAGCCTAAAGGGTTTGATCAATCCAGAGACACCTCTCCTGGGTATTTGGTGGTGGTGGTCAGTCAGTTTCCAGGCTTGTCTGACTCTCTGTGACCCCATTTGGGGTTTTCTTGGCAGAGATACTGGAGTGGTTTGTCGTTTCCTTCTCCAGATCATTTTACAGATGAGGAAACTGAGGCAAATGGGGTTAAGTGACTTGCCCAGGGTCACACAGATGGGAGGCCAGATTTGAACTCAAAAAGATGAGTCTTTCTGACTCCAGGCTTGATGTTCTACATCATGGCACCCCCTAGCTGCACCCCCCATCCCCACCCCTCCTGAGGTAAGGTTCAACTTTCTAATAAAAACTGCTGGGGAAAGTGGAAAGCAGTCCCAAAGAAATTAAGTAGGCGGCTAATTCAGCATTTAAGTAATTACACTGTGCTGGGAATATAAATGGAAAGTCTCCCGCCCCACCTCCTTTCCTTTAGAAGTTCTTGGGTGTGACCCTCACCTGAGCTGGCCAAGGTCCTGAAAGGCCAAGCCCCCAGGGAAGCCGATGAGGGTCCAGAACTCCTTCAGGGATAAACCAGCTCCCTGTAGGCGATCCTCTCCCATCCCAGGGATTCTACATCCCAGCAGCCATCCTTCGGCCCCCTTCTCAGCCTCCTTCAGGACCCCCCCTTCCACCACCCCGCCACCTGTGCCCCACTTTAAATCTCCCACTCCTTCCTCTGGGCTCCACAGAGGCCAAACTTTCACCTCAACTCTTCCTGTTCTGCTTCATCCATCTTCTGGTTCTCCCTGAGACCTGGCTCCCTCCGGAGAACACAAAGACTGCCCTTTCACTCATCCCCTCCCTTGTCCTCTCTGTCTCTGTCTCTGTCTCTGTCTCTGTGTTTGTCTCTCTGTTGTCTCAGTCTCTGTCTGTCTCTGTTTGCCTGTCTTTGTCTTTCTCCCTTTCTCTCTCTGTCTCTCTGTGTCTGTCTTTCTTTCTCTCACTCACTCTCTCTGTCTCTCTGTCTCTGTCTCTGTCTCTCTCCCTCCTCCTCCCCTCAGCTTCTTCCCTTCTGTCTACAAAACATGTCTCTCCATCTTCAAACCACCTCCCTGCATCCACCCTTCCACTGTTATCCCATGTCTCTCATGCCCTTTGTGTCTAAACTCCTTCAGCTCTTCCTCCAGGCTCTACCTGCTAAAGGTGGGCATCCCATGGGGCCATAGCCCCCAGCTCCTTCTCTTGTAGGCCCTCTGGACTATTTCACACCTGGACTATTGGAATAGCTGCTGCCAGGGGGCAGGGACTTCCAGCCTCCAGTCTCCCCCCTCCAGTCCATCCTCCATTTAACTGAGAAAGTGAGTTTCCAAAGAATGGGTCCCACTCTCCTACTCAGGATCAAATGTCAAATCCTCTAGTGTTCAGAGCCTTTCATAACCTGCCCCCCCAGTCACTTCACCCTCCCCCACTCTTTGATCCAATGGCACTGTGCTCTGCTGTTCTATGAACCAGTCACTCCCCCCCCCACTCTGTGTATGTCCTCCAGGCCTCAAAATCTGTCCCCCTCGTCGTCGCCCACTCCTGGCTTCCTTCAAGTCCCAGCAAAAGTCCCTCCTTGTATGGGAAGTCTTTCCTGTTTTATTTTAATGCTAGAGCCCTCCCCCTGTTCATTATTTCCTATTTATCCTGTATCCAATTGGTCTGTACATAATTGTTTGCATGTTGCTTCCCACATTAGGCCATGAGCAGCTTGAAAGTAGGGGTTGCCTTTTGCCTCGTATATAGTAGGTGCTTAATAAATGTTGATTGACTGAGTGGAACCAGTGTGGTGCCCAGCAGACACAGAGGCCAGCTTTGGAGATGTGAGTGCTCTTCCCTTCATGCAGGGGACCTCTACCCATGTCCCCTCTAAATTCACAGGGGAAATTTCTGGTGTAAATCTCGTCAGTCTGCCATTTCTTTTGTTTCCTGCAGCTAACTGGAGAAAAAGATGCATCATGGGGGCCTGAAAGCTACTGGATCTTTCGTTTGTTTTTTTAAGCTGAGTGTCTTGTACCTGGGGACCCCAGGGAGGAGAGACAAGGCCCCAGAATCCACCTTGGCGTTTGTATTACCCAAATAAGAAGGGGCTCCGTAACTCCTCTCGGTGGGGAAGGGAGGCAGAGTGTCCAGCTCAGTGCCTTTAGGGAAAGGACAGTGGGTAGCCAGGCTTGGAGATGGATCGGAGCAAACAGTTGAGGAGTCTCCTGGGATTGAGTCTCCTGATCGTCGCACAAATGTTTTCCATAACGTGTCCTTGGCTCATACTTAGTAGCGAAATGTACTCCTAGCTCTAGAGAAGGGAAGGACTTTAGAGGTCACTGAGTCCAATTCTGATTTTTTAGACTGAGGAAACTGAGGTCCAGGGAGATTAACCTAGAAAGTATGACTGAGGGTGGGATCAGGAAGATGGAGGAGTGGAAAGGGAGTCCTGGAGCCAGGAGGATCTGAGTTCAAATCCAGACTTGGACTCTTACTAGCTGGGTGAATCTGGGCAAGTCACTTAATGCCATTTGCCTCAGTTTCCTCATCTGTAAAACATGCTGCAGAAGGAAAGGGCAAGTCACTCCAGGATCTTTGCCAAGGAAATCCAACCCCAAACAAAACAAAGAGTTCAACCTGAGTCACTGACCCCCAAAATGACCTAGACCAAGGTCAAGCTGCTAGTAAATGTCAAATGTGGGATCTGAACCCAGAACTTCATGATTGAAAGTCCAAGGCCCCATTCACCACCACGTGTGGCAACACAAGCCCTTCATTTTACAGAAAAGGAAACTGATACTTTAGTGGGATTGTGACCTAGCTGGGCAGAGCACAGCTGAACCATACGTCCTCCTTCTTTTGAACTCCCATCCATGTCCTCCCATGAGCTGAATCCCAGCCTCAAGGAGCTTTCAGTCTAACAGGGGGAGCCAACACAGGAAAGGAAGAGCAGGACCCTTGCTTTCCCTGGCCCCTGTCTCCAAGAGCAGAGGTATTACACATGCTGCCTCAACAGGATTAAAATGTAATTGGGAAGCACTTAACAACAAATAAAATGTAATCAAACATTACACACACTACGTTAACAGGTAAATTACGCATTTCATTTTAAAACCAGGGCAACGTGGCCCACGGGAATCCTTATGGGCAGATTAGCAGCCCTGTTTCTCCTTGAGTTTGAGCCCGGTATCCTAGGTGATCACCCCTTCCCTCCTGGTCCTCGGTGCCAGTCACTCTTGGGTCTGAAGGGCACCTTCTCATTGCCACCAGACACCTCTCTGCTCTCCTTTGGGTCAACGTGCTAGAGTAAGGAACAATGAAAAGGAATAGAAATTAGTCTGGAAAACAGATGACTACTGATTACTGCCCTGGATGTGATTTCCTGGGGCAGCATTTTCCCAATGATGTAGACCATGAGGCAGATTTATAAGACAGGGGTGGGATAACAAAGATCTGGGCCTGGAGGACAGTTCCGGGGCAAAGGAAGGTTGGAGAAATTGTAGACCCAAATCTGAAGAAGTTAAACCTATTTTCATGTGGAAAAATAGAAAGCACATGATTTTATAATCAATATTACTGCGTGTGCGGGGGAGGGGATATCCTTACTACTGAATTTTCCCAAAGACTCACTTTAGCAAATGCTCCTCGAGAAACATGGATTCTATCCTATAGTGAGTCCCAGCTAATATTCCCAAAGGGATATGGGGATTTTGGGCAAAGGCTCAACAATAGTTTGGTTCAATTGAGAGCCATTTATTAATGGCTAGCTAGATGGTACAGTGGAGTCCAGATTTGAGTTCAGGTCTGAATTCAGACTCTTACTGGCTGTGTAATCCCAGGCATGTCTCGTAATCCTGTTTGACTCAGTTTCCTCATTTGTAAAGTGAGCTAGGGAAGGAAAAAGCAAATCACTCCAGTATCATTGTCAAGAAAATCCCAAATGGGGTCACAAAGAGTTGGACTCGACTGAAAAATGACCAAACAACAAAATTGTGTGCCAGATCTTCTAAGTACTGGAAATATCAGATCACAGTCCCTGTCTTCTAAAAGGGGAAAAAATAATACTTCCTAGCTGTGTGACCTTAGGCAAGTCACTTAACCCCAATTGCCTCAGCAAAAAAAATTAAAAAAGAAGAGAAAATATTTATGTTCCTAAGCATATCCAAAAATTATAGAGGTGGGTTTGGGGAGGGAGGACACTAGCAGCTGGGGGGTGGGTGGGGGTCAGAAAATGCTTCATGTAGAGTGGTAGCATTTGGGCTGAGTCTGTCCAAAGTCAGATTCCAAGAGGCAGAGGGGAGGACGTAGTATTCTGGGTATCGGGGACAGCCAATCTGTGCAAAGGTGTGGAAATGGCAGGTACCTGGGAGTCACGTGTAGACCGGTACAGCCAGTATGATCATCGAAGGGCTGTAGAGTTTGGGAAGAAGAATGACATGTAAGGACAAAGGAAAGATGGGAAGAGGCAAGGATATAAAGGGATTTAGATACCAGGGGATCTAGAGGAATTGGAAGGTGCCTCTTGGGTAGGGGAGTGGGAGATTCCCTTTTTTCGATTGGAATGGGGAGAGATTTGCCAAAGAAACTTTGCCTAATTAGGAGGGGAGGGCAGCCTGTGCCTTTTGTCTCCAGATACCCACGGTGATGGGTGGTAATCTGGCCCTTTTGTATCCTCGAAGTATACTTCTATAAATCTAAGGAGGTTGAAGCTAAAAGTCTGCTGAAAGCCAGTGTAGACCCTCATACAAACAGAGGAGGACCAGGACCCCTGTCACATTTTCCTGGAGCAGGATGGTCTCGTGGGATCCATTTTCCTCACTTGATAAATAGGGGTCTTGACATGGAGGGCCTGGCCCCAAATGCTTACCCTTGGCCCTGGCATTCATGGCTTTTAGTAGTGGAGGCCGGGCTCCCAGGCCCTTTATAGTACACCATGCTACCACAGTTTGTGCAGGTGGAGCAGGTAGTTACTTAGGTGCCAGACGGGTCCCATTTCACCCCCTTCCCTGACTAGTGTGACTTCTGGCAAACTCAATTCCACTGGCGGGCATAGAGCAGCAAGGGCTTGGGATCCAGGGATGAAAAATGTCCTTTCTTCAAACTTCTGGTCTACTGGGGGCACACAAATCAATCTTACATGAGGTAGGCTGAGGCAGAGGAGGCAAAAGAAGAAGCCAGACAAAGTCCCCTAGGAAAGTGTGAGGCAGGAATGGGACAGAGGCAGTCCAGAGCCATGGAAAGCAAGCTGGACCTTTGGTCAAACAATTGGCTTTGAATCTGAATCCAACACTCTCCGTGTGACTAATCATTGCTCCTCTTAAGGCCAGCAGTAGGATTCTACCAGGTCCTTCTGGGAAGATATCACACTTTATGTTTCCATTAACTTCCTACACACTCAGCACTTCAGCCAGGGACAACGCTGTACTGATAGGAAAGCCTTGCCCAATCCAGATCTCCTATACTCCTCACAACCACATTATCAGGTATGAAAGATGAGTATTTGCTCTCCTCACTTTGTCATTAGTGTTCATTTTAATCTACTCTCTACAACTCCATTTGGAGTTTTCTTGGCAAAGACGCTGGAAGGGTTTGCCATTTTCTTCTCATTTTACAGATACAAAAACTGAGGCAGAAAGGGTGAAGCGAGCTGCCCAGGGTCACACAGCTAAGTGTCTGAAGCCCAGGACTCTATCCCTTGTGTCACCTAACTGCCCTCTCTTGCAGATGAGGAAGCTGAACCTCAGAGAGGCTCAGTGACTTGTCCCAAACCAAAGAGCCAGTGAGTCATGGAGCTGGGACTTTTGAAATAGCCATTGTGAGGAATCTCAGTAGCCATTCAGTCCAGCTGATACCTGACCAAGTATTCCCATCCAGTTTCAGCTCAGTGACCTCCAAGAGGGGTGCCTTCCCCTCTTGTGGCAGCCCCCTTTCACCTCAGGGCAGCTCTGATTCTTGGGGAGTTCTTGTCCACATCAAATTGAAATCTTTGCAGATTCTCCCTTCTGGTACTGTTCCCAACTCTCCCAATCAATCCTTTGCAATCAGCCTGGGGAGTAGCCCCTGTGATTGCCAGTTGCTCCTGTGGGTGTGGAACCTCTTCTGCTCTAAGAAAGAGGCCTTGGTATGGTCAGTTGGCTCAGCACCAGATACAGATGTGATTTTATCAGTATATATGACTTTAAAGAAAATGCTTTCTCACAGAGCCCTGAGGACCTCCCACAGGTATTATCTCCCCCTTTAAAAGGAGAGTGAACTCCTTGAGAGAAAGACTGTCTCTGCTTTTCTATATGCATCCCCATACTGGCTTGGCAGATTTTTTGTTCAATCATTTCAGCCATGTCTGATCTTCATGATCCCATTTGTAGTTTTCTTGGCAAAAATACTGAAGTGATTTGTCATTTCCTTCTCCAGCTCATTTTTTTAAGCTTTTTATTTGTATAACATATGTATGGGTAGTTCCCCAACCTTGATCTTTACAAAGCTTTCCATTGCAAATTTTACCCCCAGTCCCCTCCCCTCCCCTAGATGGCAGGAAGTCCACTACATGTTAATAATGTTGAAATGCTTGAGAAGTTATGCAAGAAAAATCCTATCTACAAGAAAAAAAAGAATCAGAGAAAGGCAACACAATGCAAGCAAATGTCAATAGAGATCATGAAAATGTTACGTTGTGGTCCATATTTCATGTCCCTCTTTCTGGGTGTATATGGTTTTCTTCAGTGAACAATTATCCCCAGCTCATTTTACAGCTGAGGGAACTGAATTAAGTAATTTGCCCAGGATCTCACAGCCAGTAAAGGGTTGGAGGTTGGATTTGAACTCACTCAGGTCTTCCCTGGAACTGCCATTTGACGTATAATAAGGACTTTTAATGATATTTAATATGAAATAAAATTTCACAATAAATACTTTTTATTACAATAAAGAAATACTTTATCAATACATACTAATTAGTGCTTTTTTTTATTCCTTTATTTATTAGGCTGTTACCTGCAAAGCCTTGAGTGGAGGGAGGGATCAGGCCTGCCCAGAATAGGATGAAAGGGCGACTCTTGGCTAGAGACCAAGGCTGAGAAGGGTAATACGCTCAAGGGGCCTGCCTGAGGGCTGGGCACCAAGCCCATTCCTCCACCAGCTTCCCTAACAAGGCCCACAGGGGCTGCTGATATCAGATGGCAAGTCCAAGGTCACCAGCATCAGGCCACTTCCAAGAAACACTAACCAGTATTGTTCCTAGCCACTGACCCGCCTTCACTGAACTGGGATAGTGTTTCCCATGCAAGGGTGCTGCAGGCTGCAGCTCAAGACTTTGGTGGCAGAAGTAACCCTGGGGAAGAGCAAAGAAAGGAATAAACAAATGAACAAGTGAACAAACAACTCCAGCTTGCTGCTGACTCTCCTGAAGCTCGTGGGACAAGCTGCAGTAGAAGCAACATCCCTGGCTCGCCCTTTAGGGATCACAGGCTCAGCCACCGTCACTGCACTGGAATAGCCAATGCCCCCTGGGAACATCCAATAACCTTAGGGGCTCTCCGGGCAAAGGACCCTGACTTGGGTCCCCATGTTATAGTTCTGTTCATTGAAGAGCTTGCAAATTGGGCCAAGGACTCCCCCTTCCTGTTCTGTAAAGAGAGGCAGGGTCATCGGGCAGCAGGGCTGACATGGGCAGCAGCAGCAGCTCACTTTCATAAAGGCGGGGGATAATGAGAGGACTGGAAACTGTGCCCCAGAACGATTGGCTGCAGGAAGCAGGCATGTTTAGCCTGGTAGAGAGAAGGAGCTGATAAATTTGTCAAGTTACTTGTAGAAAATTCCCTCCAAAAGAGTCATTTGGGGGCAGCTGGAGCTCCTGAAGGCAGGAGGACCTGAGTTCAAATCCAGCCTCAGTCACTTAACATTTCCTAGCTGTGTGATCCTGGGTAAGTCACTTAACCTCAATTGCTTCAGGGGAAAAAAGAAGAGACATTTGGTGGATTTATTTTCTTTATAAGTCAAGTACATGGCAGAGGATTCAGAATACTATTCAGTTATTTCATCCATGTAAGGCCCTTCCTGACCCATATGGGGTTTTCTTGGCAAAGATTTCCTTCTCCAGCTCATTTTACAGATGAGGAAACTGAGGCAAACAGAATGAAGAGACTTGCCCAGCTAGGAAGTGTCTGAGGCTGGATTTGAACTCGGGAAGATGAGCTCCTGACCCAGGGCTCCACCCATGAAGCCTTTCCTGATCTGCCCAACTGCTTCTGCCTCCCTCCCTAGCTCCCTTGGATTTATTTGGTATTGATTCTGCATGTAATGATACACTTCTAAGGATAATTGAGATATTTTAATAGAATTTCTTGTGGGCCGGAGCTGATTCATTTTGCCTTGGTATTCCCAGCACCTGGCACAGTTCCTAGCACATGGTGGGGACTGACTAAATGCTTATAGATTAATAGGCTGATTCTGGTAAAGCATGTGAGGAGGGACAGGTGATCAGCATCATGAATTTCCCCACTGGCAGTCAAACAGCGAGGCAGCCGTGCTACATTTTTGTTGTTCGGTTGTTTTGGCGATCTCCCTCCCCAGTTAATTGTACAAACAAGTTTTAACATGCTCTTAAAAATTTTTTGAGTTCCAAATTCTTTCCCTCCATCCTTTCTGTTCCCCCTTCCTGAGATGATAAGCAATTTGATGTAGGTTACACATATGCAGGTATATAATGTTAGTCACCTTATGGAAGAAAAGTCAAAGAAAGAGCAAGAGGGAGGGAGGGAGGAAGGAAAGAAAAAAGGAAGAAAGAAAGAAAGGGAAGGAAGGAAAGGAAGGAAGGAAAGAAAAAAGTAAAGGAAGGAAGGAAGGAAGGAGAGAAGGAAGGAAGAAAGGAGGGAAGGAAGAAAGGAGGGAAGGAAGGAAGGAAGGCTGGAAGAAGGAAAGAGAAAGAAAGGAAAGAAGCTAGGAAGAAAGGAAGGAAGGAAGGAAAAAAGGAAGAAAGAAGGGAAGGGAGGATGAAGGGAAGGAAGAAAGGAAGGGAAAGGAAGAGAAGGAAGGAAGGGAGAGAAGAAAATGGCATCCTTTAGTCTGTCTTCAGATGCCATCATCAGTTCTTTGTCTGAGACAGCTGGCATTTATTTGTCTTCCTTCGGGATTGTCTTGGATCAATGTCTTGCCGAGAAGAGCTAAATCAGTCAGTTGTTCACCCCACAATATTGCTATTGCTATTTCTGCCTTCAGGTTTTGCTCACTTCCCTCAGCATCAGTTCATGCCTTTCCAGGTTTTCCTGAAATCATTCCTTTCTTCTAGCAGAATATTTCATTGTAATTATCAGCCATCCCCCAATTAATGGCCATCCCCTCATTTCTGTTCTTACCCACAACACCAAGCTGCTATCAATAAGTTTGTGCAAATAGGTCCTTTTCCTACTTCCAGTGTGGAACGAGCCTTCCCGGTGTGGAGGTTTCTGGGGCAGGGCAGCGAAAATTCAAAGTTCAGCCGGGGAGCAATGAAATCATATTTGTGGACTTATTAGTTTGAGATGCCTCTGGGAAATCCAATTAGAAATGGCCCATAGGTGGCTGGTCATGGAGATGAGTGAGACCAGGGCTGGCTCTATACCACTAGGAATCATTTGCAGAAAGATGATAATTAAACCCAAGGGAGTCACTGAGGTCACCAAGAGACAGTGTAGACAAAGAAGCCTTGGGGAACGCTGTGGTAGGGGATGTGGGTCCAGCAAAGGAGACTGAGAAAGAGATCACTTGGGGAGGAGAGAAGGAGAGAGAAGTGAGAGTGAAGATTGTCTTAGGAGGAGTGAGACAGCAGAGAGATTATTATTATTCTATAATTATATAAATTATTATTATAATATTTTCTCCAACACTTTAAGTCTAGAAAATCAAACCAAAACAGTCCTGATTTTCTAGCATCTGCCCATTTCCTGGGTGTTGAGTCACACTGAGAGTTAAGCAGTTTACTTTCTTGTTCAAGCCCCGGTCAGAGCTGGGTGACAGAGACTGGTGACTTAAAGAAATTTCAGAATTCTTTTTTTTTTTTTTTGCTGAGGCAATTGAAGTTAAGTGACTTGCCCAGGGCCACACAGCTAGGCAGTGAAATTTCAGAATTCTTGATCGTGGAGGACAGAAGGCCATGGTGAGATTGAGGGCGAGGCTCGAGTGTATTAGAAATGGGGGGGGGGCATGGAGCTGAGTGCAACTTGGGACACCTCGGTGGTGGAGAGAGTTCTGACACATTGAATTTCTTTATTATAAAGTCAAGTTCGGTGGCAAGCTACTGAGCTCCTGGAGAGGGAAGGGATCAGCCACTGATTCCAAATGGAATTAGGATGTGCTCCTGGGTGCGAGTCCATCTCAGGGGTGCTGACTGATGGGGCGGGGGAGAGGCTGGCAGAGGCGATGTGGGGCAAGGGTTATTCTGACTTCTCTTCTTGGGCCAATGTGGGGAGAGGGAGGAAAGGGGGATGATGTTCCCCGGGGAGAGCCAGAACGTGGAAAGCGGACGAGAGTGAAGAGACTCTCCCCTGCAGCCGTGTGAGCCTGGGCAAGTCGGGCGGCGCCTCAGTTTCTTCAGCTGTGAAATGGGGATCCAGTCAATGAGTGTTTATTAAGCGCCTCCCATGTACCAGGCTAAATGCTGGGGATACATAAAGGCAGCCCCTGCCCTGAAAGCGCTCACGACCTAGGAGGGAGACCAGAAGCAAACACATATGGACAAACAAGTTCTGGGTAGCACTCGAATGAAGAGGAGGTGAGGAAGGCTTTGTGTGGCACTTTTAGGAAGCGGGGGAGGGCGGCGAGGGAAGCTGAGAGCAAGAGCCGGGGTCCCCGGGTCCAAGAGGACGCTCTGGGGAGTCGAGGGAAGGCCGGGGCTAGATTAGCGGGATCTGTCTGCTGCTGGCGGCTGGCGAAGGGGAGCCCCTCTGCTGAGCCCCGCGTCCTTGGGTGGTCGGCTGGAAGCGACGGGCGCGGGGCGCGGGGCGGGGGGCGGTGTGGAGGAGAGGAGGGGGCGAATTCGAGGAAGGTCAGGGAGGTGCAACAGGCACCTATTGGTACCAGCTGGGCCATGGGAAGGGCGAGAGAGTAAGGAGCTCCCAAGGGCAGGGCCCGATGGGGGATGGGCGCGTGAGGGTGAGGGGTCTCCTGGACGTTCAGGAAGGGATGCTGACTGATGGTGACGGGGGAGAGGCTGGCAGGGGCACAGAGGTCAGGGCATTTATTAGGCACCTGCTGCATGCCAGCCCTCAGTCCTCAGCGGGGATCCTGTCCTAGACCGGACCGAGAGAAGACCGAATGTGCACCGAGACCTTCCCCAGGCTGGGGTGCTCGAGCCCTCCTCCACGGCGGTCGTGGCGGAGGCCACGCCCCCCTCCCTCCCGGGGAGACACCGAGACTCTTCAGCCGCGTGGCCGTCCCTGAGCCTCAATGTCGCCTTAGTAGGATGAGCGTGACGCTAGCGCGGCGGAGAACTGGTGAAAGTCAGGCAGGTAAACTCCTCCATCCTCCTCCTGCAGGCGAGCCTCCCGGAACAGTGCTCCGAAGCCCAGTTCCAAGGTGGATGAGGGTGGCCCGCCCCCCGACACGCCTCCTCGGGTCTGGCCCCGCCTGCCGCGCGCCCCCGAGGGGCGCAGTTTGGGAGAGAGAGGGCGCGCGTTCGCGTCGTCCGCTCCCAGTGCGCGCCTGTTGTTCCCCGAGCTCCCGCCCGCCCTCCAGTCGAACTCTCTCGTCTCATTGGCTTTCAGGGCGACCGCCCCGATCGACTTGGCCAATGGGAACCCTCGAGGACTGTGAGTGGGTGGAGAGGCGGGGTAAAACACGTGCTACGTTGCCTTCTCCCTCTTCCTTATTGATTGGTAGTCGGGCCCTCGGTGCCAGGCAGTCAGCCGGAGTAGGACGGGGAAAGAGCTGGGCCCGATCGGGTCAAAGCAGGGGCGTTGGCGCGAGCACAGAGCGTTGTGGGCGGAGCCGAGGCCGCGGGCTGGGGTGTTGACTGGCGGAAGGGCGAGATCGAGGGAAAGGACAGGCGCGCAGGCTGGCCGAGGGGGCGGGGTCGGGACTGCAGGCTGGCTTGCGGAGGGGCGGGGGGCGGAGTCGAAGCATCGGGTTGGCTCGCGGGTGGGGGGGCGGAGCCGAAGGAACTGACTCGCTGGCGCGAGGACCGGCCGGAGGGGTGGGGTGAGGGAAGCTGACTTGCTGGCAGCGCGGACTGGCGAGTGGGGGCGGGACCTCGGGAGTTGACTTGCTGGCGCGCGACGAGCGGAGGGGCGGAGCCGAGGGAGCGGGCTGGCGCGAGCGCGGAGCGGTGGCGCGCGGGCGGGCGCTGATTGGCTGGCACTGAGTTCCAGCGCCGTTAACGGCAGCCGTGGCAGCTGCCGCCGCTTCAAAACAAAGGAGGCGGCGGCGCGGAAGGAGCGGAGCCAGCTGCGGACGGCGGGGGATGTGTCGGGATCTGCTGAGGCCGCTGTGGCCGGGCCGCTTCTCTATATGAGCGAGCCCCGGCGGCGGCGGCGGCAGCGGGGCTGGCCCTGGGAGGGCTGAGGGCGGCCCGGCCCTGCATGGACTCAGCGGAGCCTCGGCGGGGCTTCCTCCTGCTGCTGCCGCCGCCGCCGTTGCTGCTGAGAGTGCGGGTGTCCCCGAAGGCCGCCCCGGGCCCCCGTCGCTATCGACCCCTCGGGGAGCTCTCCGGGCCGCTGCGGTGAGTACCGCGCCCAGTCCCGGGCCGCCGCTCCAGGGGACTCCCGGTGTGCCCGCCGTCCCCCTTCGCCCTCCCCGGGGAGGGAGGGCTCTCTTCAGGACCCCTTGGTGGCCTGTCCCGCGGGACGCGAGTGGCTCCCCGGAACTGGGGCCTGGGCTGCTGCGCAAGACCCCACACAGCACCGTCCCTGGGACCTGCACGGGAGCTTTGGGCCCGGGGGCGTGGGGCCGGTACAACTTTGGGGCCTTCCGCCCTGTCTTGGGCTCTCCCTTGGCACCCGGGGCATCCCTATGCGCTGAGCCCTTGGGGGCTCCCGGGTTCTGACGGCCCCCAGCGGGAACCCACAATTCTTGCTGCGCCAAAGGAGTAAGATTCCCCCCCTGCCCCGGGTCCGTTCGTATCTGGGGGCGGCCCCTGACCCGCCCAAGAAGCGCATGACCCGCGGTGGCAGGTGCCAGGACTGCAGGTCCGAAAAGTGTCCCAAGGTGTGGGTGTGCGCGTGTGTCATTGTGCATGGCTGTTACTGTGTGATTGTGTGTGCGTGTGATTATGCTGTGTGTCGCTGTGTGGTTGTCACTGTGTGTGATTGTGTGTGCATAATTGTGTCACTGTGGTTGTCGGGGTGCGGATGTGTGTGTCACTGTGCGTGGTTGTCAGTGTGATTCTGTGTGCATGTGTAATTGTGTCACGACTGTCACTGTGTGTCACTGTGTGGTGGTGAGTGTGTGGTTGTCACGGTGTGATATTGTGTATGTAATTTTGTCACTGGGCCTGTAATTGTGTATGTGATTATGTCACCATGTGCATGTGTCACTGGGTGTGGGTGTGGTTGTCACTGTGATTGTGTGTGCATGTGTGTCACTGTGTATATGTGTGTAATTGCCACTGTGGTTGTCACAGTGCATGTGATTGTGTGTATGTGTGTAATTGTGTCACTATGTATGTGATTGTGTGTATGCATGTGTAATTGTGTCACTGATTGTTACTGTGCATGTGATTGTGTGTGTGATTATGTCACTAGTTGTACGTATGTGGTTGTCATTGTGTGATTGTATGTGTGTGATGGTGTCACTGTGATTGTCACTGTGATTGTCACTGCATGTAATTGTGTGTGCATGTGATTGTGTCACTGTGTGTCACTGTTTGTCACTGTGATTGTGTGTGCATATGTAATTGTATCACTGTGGTTGTCACTGATTGTATGTGTAATTGTGTCACTGTGTGTGTCACTGTGGTTGTGCATGTATGGTTGTTACTATGATTGTGTGTGCATATGTAATTGTGTCACTGGTTGTGCATGTGTGGTTGTCACTGTGTGATTGTGTGTGCATGTGATTATGTCACTGTATGCATGCCACTGTGCATATGTGTGATTGTGTCACTGATTGTGCCTGTCACTGTGTGTGATTGTCATTGTGCATGTCACTGCATAGTTTGTGTGTCACTGTAATTGTGTGTACTTGTGTGATTGTATCACTATGATTATATGTGAGTGTGTTCACTGTGTGGTTGTATGTGTCACTGTGCACATCATTGTGATTGTATGTTTGCATGTAATTGTGTATGTGTGATTGTCACTATTGTGCGTCACTGATTGTGTGTCACTGAACTGATTATGTGTCACTGATTATGTTACATATGCTTTTCTGTGTGTAATTGTGTGTACCAGTGTGATTGTGTGCACATATGTTACTGGGTACATGTCACTGTGTGATTATATGTGCCTGTGTGATTGTATCACTGCATGTGCGTGACACTGATTGTCAGTGTGTGTGTCACTGTGATTGTGTGTACTTGTGTGATTGTCACTGTGTGTGATTATGCAGACCTGTGTGCATGTGAGTGATTGTGTTGCTATGTGAGTGTATGATTATTTGTGCATGTGATTGTCACCGTGTGTGATTGTATCACCATATATTTGTAATCATGTGTGCATGTGGTTGTTACTGTGTATGCATGTGTGCTTGTGTCACTGTGCGTGTTCCTGTATGTGCTTGTGGTTACTGTGTGTTCCTGTATGTGCTTGTGTCACCGTGTCTTCCCGTGTGTGCTTGTGGTCACCATGTGTTCCCGTATGTGCTTGTGTTACCGTGTGTTCCTGTGTGTACTTGTGTCGTGTATGTGTGCTTAGGCTTGTGTGTGCGCCCGCGCTGTGACGGCTGCGGGCCCACCTTGGAGCCCTTGGGGATCGCTCAGTTGCAGGATGGACCGGGCTTCCCTCTGACCCTGAGTGGGCCATCCTGCCCCCAGCCGGGCTCTTGGCTCTTGTCCTAGTGCAGGGAGTGCCGGGGCCTTGGAGCTCCAAACTTAATTGCAAAGTTCTTGGACATTTCTTCGTTTGGGGTGAAAAGCCTCCTCTCCTCAGAGAGGTGCCCCCAGAGGGGCAGAGCTGGGCTTGGGGATCTCTGATTGCCAGTGCAGACTCCAGGCCACCCCCAGGCTGTTCTCAGGGAAGGGGCAGAGAGATGGGGAGGGGGCCGGGGCCAAGGACAAGTAGGAACTTCCCAAACAAAGGGGGGGGGGCATTCCAGGCATAGGTAACTGCCTTAGGGAGAGACCAGAGCAGTGTCGGGTTTATCTGACAAGGCAGTGAGGGGTTGAGGGACTTGGCCAGGGTCACAAAGTCAATAAGTGCTGGGTGTCTGAGAGCATATTCGAACTCGGGTCCTCTCACTGCAAGGGCAGGTGCTCTATGGCCACCTCACAGTCCCAGAGCTTTGATATCATATCTTTTTTTTTTTAATGAATTTTTTTTAGGTTAATGCATGTACATTTCCTTTTTACATATTTCCATATGAGTCAGAGAAAAATCAAAACAAAAGGGAAAAACCACAAGTGAAAATAGTAAGTTCCCTGGGCCCCCCAGTCTCTCTCTGGTGCAGATGGCTCTCCATCACAAGATCATCAGAACTGGCCGGGATCATCTGATTGCTGAAAAGAGCCACGTCTGTCAGAATTGATCATCGTATAATCTTGTTGTGTACAATCATCTCCTGGTTCTGCTCACACCACTCAGCATCGGTTCCTGGAAGTCTCTCCAGGCCTCTCTGAAATCATCCTGCCGGTCGTTTCTTACAGAGCAATCATATTCCATAATCTTCGTATCCCATAAGTAGTCAGCCATTCCCCCACTGACGGGCAGCCACTCAGCTTCCAGTTCTTCCATCACAAAAAGGGCCGCCACAAACATTTTGCACATGTCACATCCGCTTTTACAGATAAGGAAGCTAAGGCTCTGAGTGCCATCACTTGGTCACACGGCTAGTGAACTCTAATTGGAACCTGTCCCGGCATCCCTCAAAATCACACTCAGGATTTGAACTCGTGTCCTTTGCCTCCCAAAACTTTTTCACACGATAGTACCTGTAACCTACTGTATTCATTGTTATGTAGCACACCTGTGGCTTTGAGTTCTCCACTCCCATATGATGTTATAAACTCTCTGTTCCAAAAACAAGGTTTTGGGATCATCAATCAACTTTAAAGCCCTGATGGTGTGCCAAGCACTGGCTAAGTGTTGAATAAATAGAGACTCTTATCTTTAGGATAAAAATAAAAAATTCAGTATCATCAATAGAAGATAGGAGATGCAGTTAGACAACTGTTTATCTGAATAAAAGGCATGGAACTTTGGGAAATAAGCTTGATATGAGTCAGCAAGTATGAGAGGACAGACAAAAATATTGATTTTGATTTTAGGCTCTTTACGATGGGTGTGGTTAACTCCCAAGAAGAATATTGCAGCTCTCCATGCTCATGCACTCATATCTGGGCACTGAGTTTTAGGAAGGACGCTGGTAAGCTGGAGATGATCCAGAGGAAGGCCCCATGGGTCACTTTGCACAGCCCATGGATGCAGCTTGGGTTTTTGGGCCCCAGAGCAGGAGTAACTCTGAAAGCTGCTTGGGGAGCCCCCGTTGGAGGACGTTGAGCAAAGGCTGCATAATCACAAGTTGGCTGGGTTGTGGAAGGATTGGACCAAGGGGCCAGAGCCTTTCCAACTCTGAAATGTAGGGTTTTCTGTCCGTGGGGGAGTTCTCCCACTGCTGAGCAGAGAATGAAGGGGGATGTAAATATTGGATGGACGACAAGGTCCTTGAGGGTAGCCAGTGTTTCTGGTTTTTATCTTGTCCAGCACCTTGTATGCTTGCCTCATTGAATGTTGGGCACTGTGGGGCTGGAGACTGTCCAGCAGTGTGGAGGCATCTAAAGACCACACCGTGGCCATTATTTGATAAAAAGAACTCGGAAGGATTGGGCCGAGACAGAAGAACGGCTGTCCTGAAGCATCCTGGACAAGGCTGTCTGAAAGAAGACGCACTAAACTTACCTGTTTACATGTCACGGACAGAAAGGGCCACCATTAGTCCAGGGTGCTGAGGCAAATCGACTGGAGGGATAAACTGGCTAACAGTTGGAACTGGCCCCAAAGGGAATGGGCTGCTCAGGAGGTGGGTCTCCTTCCCTTGAGGTCTTGAAGCAAAGGAAAGCAGGCCATTTACTTGTCAGGCCTGGTGGGGAGAGATTCTGTTTCAAGAACCAGGGGAGGACCCAAATGGCCTCCGGGCCACCTTTTTTGAAGCTTCAGAACCTTGTAGGTACGATGTTGGGAATGATCTGCGTCTGTGGATGAGGTCTGGGAGTCTAGAGGATGAGATGGAGTTGCTATCTGCATCACTGTAGGCTTACCTGTCCTGGAGAGTAGGGGAGCCTTAAGAGACTCCAAGAATATTGATGAATAACAGCATCTGCAGCCCTGTGGTTTTGTATGTGTCGGCTCTGGATCAGCCAAAGGACTCTTCGTTTGGGGTGAACTGAAGAGAACCTTCGAGCTTTTCTAGTGAGACCTTCATCACGTCACCCTCACAACAATTCTGTTAAAAAGTAGTGGAAGTCATCATATTCCCATTTACACATGGACAAGGGGGAAATGGCTTTGGGGGCAGATGACCTGAGTTCAGATCTCACTTCTGCTTCTTCTTAGTTCTATGTGATCTTGGACAAGCCACTTAACTGCCTTAGTGAAATGAAGGGTCTGGACTCGATGCCTTCTGAAGTCCCTTCCAACTCTTAAAAGTTATTCTGTTTTTCCTATAAAAACAAGGTCCCAAAATCCACCTCAAACGCTTAGTCAGTAGTTCCATAACCGGGACCCAAGGGGTTCTACCTTTCTGAGCCTTTTCCCTCATTTGTAAAATGATGTGCAATAGAATGATAACTAAGCATGATGACAGCACAAGGTGGTTTGGAGTTCAAATGAAATAGGAGTTCAAAAGGAAATAGTGGGTCATTCAGCCCCTTTGGTCCATCCACCTCAGCACCCATTTCTCATCCTTCTCTGTCCCCTCATCAGTACAGGACTCGCTAAACTCTGTAAGAGCCCGGTCAGCTTGCCTCCAGTAAGTGGGAATTCTGGAGATGAGTTGGGAGATGAGTTGGGTCTTCCTCTGAATCTCCAGCAGCCTTGGCCCGGCGACAGCCAACAAGCACAAGCTATGCTTGTTCATGGGGGCTCCCGTTCTCTCCCGGCGGTCTTCGGCATTGGTCACCGGAGCCCACAAATAATTTGTTTGTCTGTTAAATTCATTCTTGAGAACTTTACATGGCTCTTCGGCTCACTTCCCTTTCTATTTGGACCTCTTGAATCCCATCCTTTGAACCCTAGTCATTCATCCAGAAACCAAGGAAGCATCAAAGGGAGTTACCATTGTCCACCTGACTGATTCAAGCAGATACTGGGGATAAGTGAGCCCTTGATGTTCATGTCAGTGTCCTTTGTCCCATACCCTGGATTGGAGGAGCAGTGCCTCCATTAGGGCCTGCAGTGGTAATTATGACCTAAATCAATGGTGGGAGCCTGTGATATGGTGTACATTACCTACAGACCACTTGGGCCCTGAACTTTCCCCTCTCTGTGGGCAAGATGTTTTATATGAAATCATTTTTCTCTTTTTTACCAAGCCCTTGAGTAGCTACCCATAAACTCACCTGCTTCCCAATGGCGGCCCAGTGGCTCTTCCGTGTCCTCTTTGGTTCTGCTTCCCCTCCCACACACACACCCTAGACATGGACATACATACACATATGTAGGCCAGAAAGCTTAGGGAACATGTCAAAGATATTTTTTATTTTTTATTAAAGCTTTTTATTTGTATAACATATGTATGGGTAGTTCCCCAACATTGATCTTTACAAAGCTTTCCATTGCAAATTTTACCCCCAGTCCCCTCCCCTCCCCTAGATGGCAGGAAGTCCACTACATGTTAATAAGGTTGAAATGCTTGAGAAGTTATGCA
>JAJPUD010005775.1:92924-142815 GCA_023553655.1 Myrmecobius fasciatus
TGCTGTGTATGATGATCTCCTGGTTCTGCTTGTTTCACTCAGCATCAGTTCATGCAAGTCCCTCCAGGCCTCTCTGAAATCGTCCTGCTGGTCGTTTCTTACAGAACAATAATATTCCATAACATTCATATACCATAATTTATTCAGCCACTCTCCAATTGATGGGCATCCCTTCAGTTTCCAGTTTCCAGCCACTACAAAAAGGGCTGCCACAAACATTCTTGCAACATGTCAAAGATATTAAAGAGCAAACTTACAGTCAGCATTTATTAAGCGCCTGCTGTGTACTAGGCACACTGAAGATTCCACAATCAAAACCAATCTCCATTTTCAAGGAACTCACCATCTTAAGGGGGGAGACAACATGCCAACAACTGTGTACTCACAAGATAAGGAATAATGGTATACATTGATGGAAGACATAGGAGCCAGCCTGGTTTCATCAGTATTAATAGTTTGCACTGATAATTTTTAAGGTTTGCAAAATGCTTCGTAAAGATTAGCTTGATCCTCACAACTATGCTGGGAGGAAGATGTTTTTATCCCCGTTGTACAGTTGAGGAAACTGAGGCACCCAGGAGAAGGGACTTGTTCAGTCTCACAGCTCATAAATGTTTAAGACTGGACTTGAACTCAGGTTTTCCTAAACCCGGGCTCTGCAGCACATCCCCAGTTGCTTTGAGGGTGAACCCCAACTTCCAAGAATGGTTTACCCAAACTGGAGCCAATATTTGACAAAAGTGTCTCACCTGGTGCCCCAGATCTGCAGCCAAGTGGGCTGGGGCCCAGCAATAGGTTTTTGCTCACCTTTTAAAAAACAAAACAAAATTAGCTGCTGCTTTCATATGCTCTAAGAAGTGATTGATTAGAAGGTGGATAATTACAGGGTAAACAAATTGACTCATTTAGTGGTTGGGTAAATTTGGGAAACTTGATAAAGGCTGGTATAAGGCAGAAAGATTATATCCATAAAAGCCTTGGCTCTTTTATTATAAAAATGATTTTTATGACTTAATTTCAAACAAATAAGAAAGCACACATTTATAACTTAAAAAGGAAGTTCTATAAGCAATCTACCTGGAGCAACTTCTTTCTTACACAGTCTAGATAATCTGATTTGTGTGTGTGTGTGTGTGTGTGTGTGTACCATAGATAACATGAAATTTCTTGAGTTACTTTCCTCAGGGCCTCCTCCACACCTCGGTCACATCACAGAGGTGTGTGGGGGTCTTGAAGGCTCTGCCGCAGAATGGCGTCCAGGCCTGTCATGCTGGGCTTTCTGTGCCAGCTGGGAAGTGGTCGTGTCTGGGGCCCGAGTCCTGGCATGGTTAAATTGGGAGAAGCTCTCGGACTGCAGACTCAGGCTGGGATTTCAGAGAGGCCTGGAGAGACTTGCAGGAACTGATGCTGAGTGAAGTGAGCAGAACCAGGAAATCGTTGTACACGGCAACAACAAGACTATATGATGATCAATTCTGATGGACATGGCTCTTTTCAACATTGAGGTAATTCTAATTAGTTCCAATGATCTTGTGATCAAAAGAGCCATCTACACCCAGAGAGAGGACTTTGGGAACTGAGTATGGATCACAACATAGTATTCTTACTCTCTTTGCCTTTGGTTTGTTTTCATTTTTCCCCCTTTTTAATCTGATTTTTCTTGTGTAGCATGATAATTGTAGAAATATGTACAGAAGAATTGCACATGTTTCACACGTTATTGGACTACCTGCCATCTAGGGGAGAAGTGGGGGGGAAGGAGGGGAAAATTAGAACACAAGGTTTTGCGAATGTTAAAAATTATCCATGCATGTGTTTCGAAAATAAAAAGCTTTAATTAAAAACAAATGGGGCTTCTTGAGGGGTTCATGGAGCTCCAGTAGTGCATGCTGTTCTCTGGGTCAGCTTTTTTGTCTTTTCTCAATTTCTTCACAGTCCATATTTTTAATTTTAATGCCATGAGACATTGCCTAGTCAGTTTGCTGCAGTGGGCAGGGAATCCCTGGGTTCAAATCCCACCTCTGACCCCTGTTGGCTGGGTGACCTGGACATAGACTGGACCCTTCTCTCCCTGCCAGTCCGTGCAGCCGTTCCCCAGGTGGGCCACTTTGCAGGGCTGCTGGGTCTGTCTGTGTATCTTTGGGCAGGATTTCTGTTACCTTATGGTCTTCAGGCAAGATTAGTATGGGGACAGCTGCCTTAGAGACACAATTATTTAGGGTGACTTTAGTTGCTCCCGCCTGGTTGCTGCTGTCCGACCACATGATATCTTGGTGGCTCCTTAAGCAGTGGTTGGGGGGAGGGGGGGAGGCGCTTGACTTCAGATCCTACCAGCACTCACTTCCTCAAAGTGGTTTTGCCCTTTTCCAATTATTAGCGAGCCTCCTTTCCTTACAGTCTGTCTCTTCCTTTGTAAAAAGTGGGAAATCGTGCCTTGGTCACAAAGATCTGTGTTTTAGTCCTGAGCCTCCTTTCCTTACCCCAGGTGATGGCCATTTCTCAATTCTCTTCCTTATTTTTCTAAATGGAAATGATGATTATAGGGTGGCTGGGGCAGCCCAAGGCCTAGAAGGCCCAGAAAGCTTCAGAGTGATTAGAAAGGAAGGCAGTGAACTTTGCTGATCTCCCAGGTGGGGAAAGAGCAGAGATCAGGACCCAGGCCAGAGGCGCCCTTGGAGGGAAGCTGGGTACTCCTCCAAACCCTTCTTTGGGCTGCATTGTAGAGGGCCTCTCTCACTTTCCTCCTCCATGTCAGAGCCTGATAGACTTCTGTTGTCTTTTTAAAGAAGGAA
This sequence comes from Myrmecobius fasciatus, assembly GCA_023553655.1. NCBI lineage: Eukaryota > Metazoa > Chordata > Mammalia > Dasyuromorphia > Myrmecobiidae > Myrmecobius > Myrmecobius fasciatus. Next base: position 95,717 of record JAJPUD010005775.1, read on the forward strand.
TGGCGGAGGGTGATAGCACCCCATCAATAGCGTCTGGGCCGTTTGGTGACCCCAGGTTTGAACACTTAGGCCCAGGATTCCTATGGCATGGACTTTGTTACTGTATTCACGTTCCTTACATCTCCTTCCATGTTTTCCAGGCAAACAGATGGTATAGAATATACTTGATCGAATGTTTTCATAAATTCTTAGTGTGCAAAAAGGGTTTGTTTTTTGGCAACTAAATCTCTGGGCAAGTCCCAGGTTCCTTCTCTATAAAAAGCACATGGGCTAGATCCCAAAGGCCTTTCTAGTTCTGCATTCTAGGCTTTCATCCTTCTTTTACAGATGAGTAAACTGAGGCCCACCTAAGTCACATAGGGAAGGAGTGAAGAGCAGGGTCAGAACTCAAATGTGAGTCTCAAAACTTCCCAGGAGCTCTTGCTGTTGGAGCTGCATCTTCTACCAAAGTTGCCTTTCCTAGTATGGAGGGGACTCTGGGCCTTCCATTTGGGATGCCAAGCTCTGGCAGGACCCCCAGACTGATCTGGGCTGGTGGCAGGGGGCAGGCTGGAAACAGAGGAGTGGGCCTGTTCCCCCAGAGATTGGCCTTCCTATGGGTTCTACCCCAGCCACTTGTAGGGAGGGAGGGCCTGTGAACAGGGTCAGCTGTAGGGGTGCCCCCCCTCAGAGTGGAGGCTGAGATGGGAGGGGGCCCCTCTCTGGGATGGTGAGAGGAGAACATGGCCTCGTGCTTCCATAGCTGCTCCCCACAAACTCCTCAGCACTTTGGGATATTTGCATGTGTTAGAGCCCCTGCCTTTGCCGCCCTCCCTTCTCCCCCTCCCATGCCAGGGTCCAGCACAGAGCCTCCCATCTGCCTTAGAGGCTGGAAGGCCGAAGTTGGGGGCAAGAGCTCTGTCCTTGACCTGGTTTGGATGGTTGGCTTCCTTAGCTGTGGAGACTTGCCTCCGGCGGGCCGATTGCCCCCGGGAAGTTTTCAGGGCCCCCTCTGGCAGGTGTTGAAGGGGGCCCCCAGCGAGTGAAGGGGGACTCGGAGGCTGAGGATTCTAGGTCACCGTGTGCTGTCTCCTCAGTGGGTGGGGACCCTCCCTCTCCTAGCTCCCCCCTCCCTCTCCAGGCATGCCCCAGAGAGCCAAGAGCCTTTGGGTAACAGTTGCTTTGCTCCCCTCGGCAGGTGGTGACGCTTTCTGGGGTGACATCGGTGTGGACCGGGCCCCTCGCCCTCGCTCACCACGACGGCTTCTGCGTGCTTGTTCCAGTGTTTCTTTTGTCAGCGAGTCCCCCAGAGCTGCCACTCGGTGGCCGCCAGCCCCGAGCCGAGCGAGGGGTCCCCGGCAGAGATGGTGAAGATGACCAAGGCCAAAACTTTCCAGGCTTACCTGCCTCACTGTCACCGGACTTACAGCTGCATCCACTGCAGAGCACACCTGGCCAACCACGACGAGCTGATCTCTAAGGCAAGTCCCTGGTGTAGCAAAGGCTCTTGGTGGGAATGAGGGCTCTTTGCCAGGGAGCCCTCGGAGCACCGCAGGGGAAAGGCCAGTGTAGACCCCCGTCCTTCCCACAGCCCCAGGGAGGCGGCAAGTTTGGAGAGTGCCCCTGACGTGGCCATGGTCACCCTGCTGGGGTCAGAGGGAAACCTGAACCCATCGCGATGACGTCTCTCTCCCCACCTTGCTTAAACAAGGGCAGGCTACTTGGGTAGTTTTTCTTCTTCTGGCCTTTACCTGGGCAAGAGAACTTTGAGGGTCTCTGGTTTCGTTGCTGTGGGTGCTCCCCCAGGGACATGTGGGGTTTAGCCTGTCCTTCAGATTTGTGGCCCCCAAAGTCACTGCAGTCACCCCAACAATGAGTCCCTCCAGAGTTCACCTCGCCAGCAGGTGGGCAGCAGGGACCGGGAGGCTGGCCCAGGCTTGTCCTGGAGACGTGGCCATCTGAAGAAAGCTGCCGGTGCTTGCACCCAGTGAGCTCCCTCAGCACGTGCCCCCACGTGTAGAACGGGGGCCTCCCCTCCTAGGACACGGCCCTCTCTGCCTGGTCTCCTGGGATCCCCACAGCAACCTCAGGAGGCGGCGGAAATAACCCTGGGCCCATTGGATAGAGGAGGATAATAGGGGAGCACGGACCCGCAGTTCCCCCTGAGCCTTCCACCTCCCAGCCCGAGCTCTGTCCATCAGGCCCCACCTGCTTTTCAGAGAGTCACCTGCCTGGGCGTCCGTCCCCCAGGGCTGATCCTAACCAGAGTCCTCCCAGGCGGCTGCCAAGTTTGGCTGCCAGGGAAGAGGAGGGTTGTCCTGGCAGAGCTGCCCCGTCATTGGCAGGTGAATGAGCAGGGGAGAGGAGCTGAGCTAGCACAGAGCATCACAGGGCTCCTGCCTCACGTGGGGACCCTCACAACGTCCCTGCCCCCAAGGGCCCAGGAGTGGCCCCAGGCAGAGTTGGGAGGAGCCCTGGTGGGCAGGCTGGCACAGCCCTGGGCTTCCTCACTGACCCCCCCTTGCAGAGACAAGCACGGCGTTCGACCTTGACTGCTTGTATCTATTTCTTCCCCAAATTATGTGTAAAGTTTTAAATCACCTTGATGCCTTTGGGGCTGGTGAGACAGGGGAGATGCTGATGAGGTGCGGGGGGGGTGTACCGATGACCTTGGGCCCCATGAGCCGCCCCGGTAACCAGGCCCTCCTCCCCAGCCCAAGGGTCTTCCCGCTGTGCAGGACCCAGGGCAGAGGTACCATGTGACCCCCTATTTCAGCACATTTTGTATATGATCTTAAGGGCCACGGCGAGATGAAACCAGTTTTGAAATACGAAGTAAAAGATGTGGCGTTGTCACCAATAGACTCTGGTGCAAAGGCTCAAAATGGGTCTCCCAGCATTCATTGCCTTTGCTCGGGTCCTTCCACCCCTTGGCACTGACCTGTTAGAGCCTTTGAAATCTGGAAAGTAGGGGGAGCACAGTCACCCCCACACAGCCCAACTAGCTGTTTAGTCAGACCAGAATGGGGGCTACCTAGCTTCTGGGGTGAGAGCTGACAACTTCTAAATCTGCACCCCCCCCCCAGATCCTTTAGCAACGTTGTCTTTGGTCCACATGAAGTCTCCTCCATGTGCCGGGACGATCTGGTGTTTTCACAGAGGATGTTTCTGTTTATCATTGTAATAAATGGCCTCGCAGTTATGTTATTGCAGTGTTTACAGAGCACTTGGAACCCCTGGGCAGGTAACGAGAACAACTGGCATTTACACACTGCTCCGAAAAGCAGTCGAATTTCACAAATATCTCATTTGATCCTTAAAACGGCCCTGGGAGGTAGCTATTATCCCCATTTTACAGATGAGGAAACTAAGGCAAACAGAGTTAAGTAACTTGCCCAGAGGCACCAAGGCTGGATTTGAACCCGAGTCTTCCACTTAACTATATTAATAACTATATTTCATCTCAAATGATGAAAAAAGCTTGAGTTTTCTTCAGTGGCCTCAACTTCAGATCCAAGCCGAGTCGCTTAGTTTTTCAGAAGGACTGGTTTTTGTGGCCACGGCTCCGTCCAACTTCTTCAGATCAGTTCTGATCTAGTGCTAGAACCTGGGGGTGATGGGGCCTAGTGGGGAGGACCAGGAGGTGTCGGGGGGATACTGTTCTCAGGATGGCTCTGCCAATTCCAGAGGTCTGTGACTTGGGATCTGTTTCTTAATATTTATAAGGTGATTATTTCATATTATAAAATTTTATAAAGTGAATTTATAAAGTGATATTTTTATTTAACCTTCAAGAATTAGGGTAAAATGAAAATGTATTCCCATACAAACACCATAAATGGATAAAAACACCATAAAACACAGTCAACAATTATTCAGCATCGGTTACGTACATGGCACCATTCTGGGGGAGAGGAGGAACAAGAAATTGGATAAGAAATTATCTCCAAAAATTATATCTCTGATCTGAAGGAACTCTGAATTTCCTATAGAGAAAAAATCATAGAATCCTAAATTTAGGAAGACAGTATTAACTTGATATCCCATGTAGGGAGGGGCATCCCCATGTAGGAGACACCACACTGCATAGAATCTGGAGTCAGGAAGACTCATCTCCCCAAGTTCAAATCTAGCCTCAGGCACTTACAGGCTGCGTGATCCTGGGCAAGTCACTGAACCCTGTCTGCCTCTGGAAATGGCCAATCCCTCTGGGATCTCTGTCCAAAAAACTCCAAATAGGATCACAGAGAATCAGACACGCCTGAAAGGACTGAACTTCCAGAGGCCGTATTTGGGCAGCATCATCCATTCTCTTCCTCTGGCCAGCTGAATTGTAGGCTAGTCCCATGGTCAGCTTCAGCTTTTCTCACTTCATCTCTCTCCACACTTTCCCACATCCTCACTCTTAAGATTCATCCTCTCCAGGAATATGTAACTTGTGCCTCCTCTTCTCCTGCCTCTTCTGCTAAACCTCTTTTGTTTGTGAGTTTTATGACCTTAACAAATACAGAGATTTCAGCATACAAAGGAGAAAAGAGACTCATCTTACATACATGGTTAAATTTTAGAAAGTGTATTAAATGGTGTGATTGGTGCAGAACTGCCTGCTCACTGTGGCCGCTTGTGAATGTGCCTATTTTGTATGCTTTTAACTATTTCCTGATAGTTCTGTATTTTCTTTTTTTGCATCATGAATATTACTATCAATTCCCTTAGGCAAATAGAAAGCTTCTCCCAGTAGAAATTGCACTACCTGAGAGGGTTCAGCAAAAGAGCGCAGTGCCTTAGCCATGTGGAGAGCGGCCTCCTATTGTGAGCCATCTCTGGTCCATGGCCTTTGGGCCAAGAGGCGGAGAGCCCGCCGCACCCAGGGCCGGATCAGTCTGCCCTCCATTGCATTCTAGAGTTAATTGTCCATCTCCTCACTTAAATTGTACCGTCCACGTGGATATGGAGGCCTTGGAGTCTGTGTAACTCTCTGCCCTTTCCCTTAAGGCCCTTTTCCTTTTCAAGCATTTTTATGAATGACGTCCTTGAGATTCATTACTGTAACTGATAGTGACACTCAGTTCTTCCCGTGAGAATATAATGTATTTTCTTAGGTGATCGATATTATGATTTATTACTTTGCATCTACAGGATGTCTAGATGATTGGGCAGTGTAGCCAATTGAGCCATTCAGACCTGAAGTTGGGAGCGTTTATATATTCATAGCCTTTGTTATCCAAGAATAGCAGAAAGCAAATGAATTGGAGGAAAAGTTAGTGCAAGTAACTCAGTGCAGAAGCCCTTGTTATAAAACATGGATTTTAATTGTGTTAGGCACACAATTGAATGAGTGGTACCCCACCCTTTCATGTTTCCTCAGTCCAAAGTCAGAGTTCATTTTTAGTTCGAGCTGCTGACCTTGCTCACTGAGTTCCTGGTTTCTTGTGCTATTTTAAAACTTGACTTAATGTCACATCATTGTGAGAGCACATAAGAGAGCTGTTAACATTGGACATTGGACTGAGGAGACGGTAGGCGTCATGGAGAATGTTCATTTTCTTGGGATCCTATATAACCAACTGTTGGTTTTTAATTCTACTTCAAGATGGTTTTTGGATCTTGTGATACCATACAGTTATTGAATAAGGTTCGCTAGACATGGAGTGTAATAATTACAGTAGCTCCACGATGTGGCCGACACTGTGACGTGGGCAGTGGCCATCAAAACATTCTAGATATAGTGGATCATTGGGAAAACTCCACTGAGTCCGGAGAGGTCAGGCCCCTTGCTCAGGATCACACAGCAGGGAGCAGCAGAGCCTTTCTGCAGGCTTGGAGCTGGAAGATCTCAGAGATCCCAGGCAGATTAAGCAGGAATTAAGTGCCTACTGTGTGCCAGGCCCTTGACAGCCACTTCTTTTCATGTTTTCTAAAAAGGATGGGCCATTACTCAGAACTAGAGGACCTGTAATCATTCAGGGGTCCCATTTTGGGTCTAATCTAGAAGGTCAGTCTTCATGAAGCACTTGCTTCCTATCACGGAGGCACTTAATGAAACATGTGATTGACATGTCAGGAGGCAGCAGCCCCCCTCAGGCCTCCCAGAAGGGGGCAGCTTGTGGCCCTTCCTTCTCCTGGGCAGAAGAAGAGAAGCCTCCTTGGGATATGAGTGTGCTCTCAAGGATGTACAGGCAAGGGGAAGAAGCAGAAATGTTCTGGGTGCCCCAAAAGGCAGAACTGGAAGGAAGTTAGGGGAAGGCAGATTTTTGGTTAGCTGTGAGGAAAAACTTGACAATTAGAGCCGGCCCATGAGTGACAGAAGGGAGTCACAAAGAAGCTAAAGGTAGCTGATGCTAGAATGGGAACTGTCTCAGAGTGGAAGGGGCTCCTGTCTCCAGAAGTGAGGGGCTCCCTCCCCCTTAGAGTTCTTCTGGCTCCCAAGGTTCAGGTTGGGCTAGATGGTTACTTCAAGTAATTCTCTGGACTTTCAGGTTTTTGTGACAGAGCTATCAAAAAATCTTCCAGGCAACAGAGGCCCCATCACCGGAGTCCACCCCACAGCTTCTGTGGCCACAGGGAAGGGTGGGCAGATGACCTTGGACATCCCTTTGAGGCAAGATTTTCTAGGCTGGAAATGGGTACTCTCTTCTCTGAGACTCACTGACCTGGGGGAGAACAGTGCCCTTCCCTTCCCTTCCTTGCTGAAGAGGAGGGGATGCACAGAAAGGCATGGAGGTGGGGGAAGATGCTCAGGAAGCTTTGCTACCTGGTAGCTGTCCTTACACATAGTAGGAGTCGACTGTCAGGCAAAGCTCCAGGAACTTGGTGCTTCTTCTCTTGCCTCCTGGGTAAAAATGAAGTTTGGGACAGGCTGACTTGGCCATCCCACTTTCCCACTCGATTGGCCTCCAGCTGTGTGAGTGTCAGGGATTTGTGTCCCACATGGTGCCTGCCCCTGCCCCTCCTCAAGCACTTTTAGGGGGACAAGTGCCAGAGCTGCCCCCAGTCCTTCTCCCCTTTTATGTTCTCATTTCAGAGATAAGGAGCCTGAGGTTCATAGTTGGTTGCTGGCCTCCAAAGTCTCACTAACCAAGTACATTAGACTTGGAGTACAGCCCCCAGCCTCTTGGGCCCCAGGACTGACACCTAGTAGGTAAGTCACCTCACGGCTCCATATCTTTTAGCTTGCTCCTTTCCTTGTCAGACTTGTTGACTAACAGATATGTTGTGTGAGAGATTCTTCAGGCCTACAAAATCATCAGATCCAACCTCATTTTATTTTTAAATGTATTTTTATTCTGAGCTTAACATGAAATAAAATGGTCACGTCATTTCCGTGTAGACAGCGGAACAGAAACAGGATTGTACATGAAACTGCAGATGTCATTATGTAATGTCATTATGTACCACTTGCTTTTCTTTTTTAAGTACATAATAAATTCAGCCTGTAGCTTTCAAAGCTATCCTCCTTGTTGGTGCTTCTTTCTGGCCTGCCTTTTGTTCTCTTCTAAGCAATTTTAAAAAGATCCCTAAGGGATCATCTTTTGTTTTTTGCTTCTTTTTCCCTTCCCCTTCCCTCACCCATGTTGCTCTTGCAGCCAAACAGTTTCCCTGAATGATTCTATCTGAAAATCTGGGTCTTACTCTGCACCTTGAGGCCATGGTTTTTCTGTCCCTTAGGTGCTTAGGAGGGAGCTGCCGATCACTTTTTTTTCAGGAGGTGGGGAGTGTGTTTCATTTGTATATTTCAGAGAGGAAATCTTAAAAGCAGGGTGAGGGTGGGATGGGACAAGAATTTGGGGGTGTGTGGCTGAGGAGTATCTGGGTTTTAAGGTCAAAGAGGGCCCCCAAATTAGGTTGGTTTTCTTAGAGTTTTTGAATGGTTTTTAGCTTAATTGGTACCATACCTCTTCCATTAATGGTTGCTCCTACTTCCCATCCAAGAAAAGTCAAGAATGAGACTCGCTGGATGTACTGGATTCAGAAGGATGCTTCCCGTGGCCCCAGGCATGGAATACTGCAGGACTCAGGATGAACAGTATCAATATATGCTGAGGTCTGGATTTGGGAGTGGGAAAGGTGTCTGAAGCACAAGAAAAACTGATAAAAATTGACTGTGGGGCTCTTTGTCATGGAGGACTTTGGAGATGAGGTGGCATCGACTTAAAAAAAATGATGAAAGAAGACAGAGCCAGATCAGACTGGGACCAAGAGGGGACCATGAGCATCAGGCAGGTGGAATGCCTTCAGTATTCAGCCTTCCAAGCTGGAACCAATGATGGATTCCATGCCCCATTTCCAAGAATTAAGGATGGAGGGCCTTGTCTTAGGATGATTGCCACCAGGAGATGGATATTTTAGACACAGAAGTTGAGGAATATATCTTTGAATATAACAAAGTGATGATTGGGGAGGGCGGTTCTCTATGACATAGAGATCCTGAAAGTGGACACAGCCAGTCTGGGAATAGTTGGTCGATGATGATAGGATCCCAGGACACAGGCTGCCTGAGGGCATGAAAAGTTGAGAAACTCCATAAGAGCAGCTAAAAGGAGAGGAAGCAAGTTCATCAAGAAGTCTGAAGGACAGTATGGCACCCTAAAGGACACTGTCCTTCAGAAGACTAGCCTGAGCAGGAATCCCAGATTTCCAAAGGTAAATCTACAGTTCTATTCCTAAACCACCAGGCCTTTCCAGCCATTTCTACGGTGACTGTCTACTGAAATTCCAAATGGGCAAGCCCACAGGGATGTTATTCAGACATAAAGCCAGGTCAGGAGCTTGCAGAACTTAGACAAGGGGCCAAGAAATCAGACTTGGCTGAGAGTCATTATAACATTTGGCGAACACTGAGATCCCGGAGTAACAGAATACTCAATACCCCAAGTAGCAGAACCAACCCAGACACTTCCTGCATTGTGCATAGAGCCCGACTCTAACATCGAGTCCCACTGTAAAGAGCTCTTATCATGAAGGGATGCTTAAGACCTAAGCAAGAAGAAAACTCCAAAACATCTATAAGTATCAGAAACACAACTTGAGCACAGATCCAACTAGAATTTCTGGAAAAGGTGAAGCAAAAGTTTATTTTTTGAGCTTGAAAGATTTTTGTAAATAGTGTTATGGCGGGGGGAAGGGAGTGATTAAAAAGAAATGAGAATGAAGAAATGAAAAGGGAATTTTGAGGTTTAGACCAAAACATGAGGTAAAAAACTGTGCTCAAGCTCAAACTCCCTAAAAAAATTAAGAATGGACCTAGACTCTGAGACATGAAAAAAATAGTGATGCCAAAAAACCAAAGAACTAGGAGATGTAAGGTATCTCTTAGCAAAAAAATAGATTGAGAATTTAAGAATCATTGGAGTACTTGAAAGCTATAAAAGTATCACATATTTAAATTATAAAACTTCCCAGAGCTCTTAGGAAAAATCATTCATCATGTTTCCTAAAATAAACCACAAAATGAAAACTCCCAGGAATATTGCCAAAATGTAGAGCTTCCAGATAAGTAAAATATGGCAGGAAGTCAGTGATACCAGCAACAGGAGCCCTCGACTTCACTCGGTCTGCCAGACATTAATATGCCTTTGATGCTGCTGCTGCCGCCCAGCCAGCTCAGCCACCAAGAGCAATGGTCCACCCTAGCATGTGCAAGGCACAGGAGATAAAAACAGAAAACTTTTAGGCTGTGAGCATTAGGAGAAGGGATTTGGTTACTAGACTTCCACAAAATCCAGGCTCAAGTCAGGATAGAAACTTCACATGGCCATCTAGAAGAAGAAATCTGCTTATGATTGGTCCTGGCACATCATCCCTGGAAAATGATGGGCCCCACTGTCACACTCTGAGGCTGATTGGTGGGATGGCAGGAACGTGGTCTTTGACAAGGTGGGAAAAAAAGCATGGAGCACACCAGGTCCTAGGATAGCAAGTCCACAGCTAGATGACAATTACTGACATTTTTTTCTGCCTTTTTTCCTTAACCAGCAAACCATTCTTCTGTAACTAGTAAGGGGTACCCCCAAATCCTCTGTTCCCATACCTTGTAATCTTTGTGATCTCACTTGCTAGTTTGAGGATTTCATTTCCTTCTACAAGTCTGGCTAGATTGCAGAGTTTGATTACTAAATTAAAAACTGCATCAGGGAGGAGGGCACGAAGAAGGAAAAGATTTAAGCACTGAGGCAGCAATTACACATGTTTTAGCAGCCAACGCTATGAAGTCAAAGGATATATGCTTACAATGAAGAATAAATTACCCAGTAAACTCAGTATACAGAAGGGGAAATGGACCTTTAATGAAAGACTTCCTGATGAGAAGACCAGAGCTGTGTAGAAATTTAGAAGTGCAAATACAGGAGTCGAGAAATATAAAAAGGTATACATGAATGAAAATGAATGAAGTCTTAAAGGTCTAAAGCATAAACCGTCTCATACAGGGAGACAATGCATGTGTCGTCCTTAAACCCTGCCATCATCAGGAGCCACAAAAGGAATCTAGACAGGCTGGAAATGGTGACACTTTCCTGTTATCTGAACACCAAGTTGGTTACAGAAAGACTTTTCTCTCAGTAAAGGGGAGAAAAGGCACCATGAGGGAGGGACATGTTAAAGGTTAATTAATCCTAAGCAAAATTAACTGAATAAAAATATTTGTAGCAAATCTTTGCATTGGCAAGCAATGAGAAACTAGAGCAGTGTCCATCAGTTGGAGGAGGGCAAAACAAGTCCTGGTACCCATATGTGATGGGATACTAACTATAAGAAGAGATGAAGGGGGTTTGACTTGTATGAACTGATGAAGGGTAAAGTTAACAAAAGCAGGAGAATGATTTATACAATGACAATGATATAAAGACAACTTTGAAAGACTTAGAAATTCTGATTGGCATAATGACCAAAAGAGGCCTTATGATAAAACACATTTGTCTAAAAAGATGATGGGATTAGAGTGCAGATTGAGATATTTTATATTTGGGGACATGGCCAATGCAGGGATCTGCTTTGCTTGATTATATCTGAAATGGAGGTTTTGTTTTTCTTTCTTAATTGAGGTGAGGAAGTGAGAAAGAAGGTGGATTTTTGCTAGTTGGAAAAAATTTGAGAACCCACTGTGGACTTTGTGAAGGTGAGATTTAAGGTGGATTTTGAATGATGTCTGTGAGATTTGGATCATGAGAGGAAGAGGAAAATCATTCCAGGAAATGGGAATGATCTGGGCAAAAATACGGCAGAGGCGCATAATGTTCAGAAACACTAAGAAAATCATAGGCTTCATCTTCAATGTTTGAGAAACTTCAAAAGATCTTTTGATAGAAATGTACCTTCTCTACTCATACAGATCCTGACTCCATCATTAGTGGAGAGTTAACCTCCTCCTGTCTAGTTGTAATTTCTCTGCTTTTCAAAAAGGGTATAAGTGGCACTTTCAAAGCCGTCCTGTCTTTCTGAACTTTCTTCTGAACATTGATTTAGAGGCTTCAATGACTCTCTTTTTGTCTTTTGCAACAATATCAATTATTGTTCTTTGCCCCTTCCTCCTTTCTCATGGAAAAAAGGAGAAAACCCAGTCTTCTTAGGAAATTGGCCCAGACAAAGCCAATCCACAGACTGTACCTTGCCCTGCATCCTGTATTCATAGATGACTAGTGGGCTTCTTCACTGGTCCTTTTGAATCATGTTTGCATTGCACTGATCGGAGCCCTAAGTGTTTCCAAAGTTTTTTGTTTACAATGTCTGTATTCCTTGTTCTTTGTTGACACTTTGTTGAACAGAACAGAATTACACAGTAGCTCCAATAATCCAGAGCCAATGGGGAGAATCTAGAGTCTAAACTTTTCAGAACTGAAACCTACTTTTAAATTAAATCATACAAGACTAGGTGAGGTGGACATAGGTGGTGCAAGATCACCTTGAAATTTGAAGGGGAATTTTGGATAGATAACAGATTGCTACTTCCTAGGATCACAGATTGAGACAAGGGGCCCTCGAGTGAGATCATCTAAAGGAAACCCATTCATCTTAAGAGAAAAGGAAACCAACCCATAGAGAGGCCTCAAGTCAGGTTATAGAAATTAAAAAGGGAAAAATGGAAACTGAAAATGGTAGATAGAGCTGGAGCTTCAACCCAGGCCATCCTCTGGCTCTTTTCCATTACGACAAGCAGTATTTTGCCCATTGTGATTTCTTGAAATGTATCACCTTGAAGGTGCCATGGAGTGAGAGCTGGGTCTAGAGTCACAAAGATCTGAGTTCAAATTCAGCTTTAGACAAAGGTAATAACTTGTCACTTGACTTCTGCGTGACTGTTTCTTCACAACAGGGATAATAGGACCTATGTCCTAGGGTGGTTGAGAGGATCAAATGAGATAATTTCATAAAACATTTAGCAAAGTGCCTGGCACATAGTAAGCATTATATAATATTAAAAGGTGTCACTGGCCAAAAAGAGCTTTGAAAACGATTGAGCAAATGGATGAAATTGAACCGTAACAGATTTGGAAGGAGCTACCTCTGACCTTCGGAAGTTGAACAGGGATGGCCTCCATCCAGATCTCATGTTACTGACAGAGGTAGAGCTGGGGAGAGGATGGGTCGTCATGGCACAAAAGCCGCTCTGTGCCTGTTATTCCTGATGTCATGTAAGAAGCGCATATGGGGTACAGGAGAGGATTGGCCTGACTGGGGAAGAGCTGGATTCAAATTGTGCCCATCACATAAGCGCCGTGTGGCCCCAGGTGCCTCCTATCTTCATAGGAAAGATTTTAGCCTTTAGGACATTGCAAGATCTCAGTGGTTGGGAGATTCGAGGAAAGGATGCTTCTCTAAATGTCCTTGCTAATGCTGCTGTGGCACTCCCCTTGCAAGGAAGTAGGGAGACCAGAAATTGGAGGTGGGATCAGTGGGAGATGGGGAGAAAAGCAGCCTCGATGTGTCCCCAAGGCCCCAGCTCTTAAGAGGGTCCTTAGAATTGATGAATAACAAGACTTGTGAAGATCTACTTGGCAACAATGATAGCATGCCGAGAGCCACCCAGAAGGTGAAAAGCAGCATGTGAAGGTTAGCAGAGTTTAAATTAAAATGATGAGTTTTGGTTTGGGGAATGAAGATAACAATTATTCATCACTGAATTAACAGAAATACTTAGGCAGCCCCAGATGTGGAGCCTGACTTGCTGGCTGCCCGGCATTCAGTCCCCCTAGTGCTAAAAACCCAGGAGCAGTCAAAACCCCATAAAACAGAATGAGAAGGTTTACCTTTCAGAGTTCATGGACATACATTGGTTCATTTCATCCTGTGCAGCAGGGGCAGCCTAAGGATGCTCACCCCCATTTACAGCAAGTGGATTGTAGCCCAGTAAATGGACTTCTCCATTGCTACCAAGTGGCAAAGCCTCTGCTTGATCTCGGTCCAAGCACCAAAGCAGAGAGCTCTTGGGACTCTCCCACAGCTATCTTGGGCACGTCCAGCCCAAACCTCAAGGCCCCTTACAGGAAGCCTTGTAAAGCTTGAAATCTCAGGAGACTTAATGACGCCATGGTGTCCAGACCTGGCCATCTTCACCCCCCACCTCTCCCTGCATTAGTGTTCTATCCTCTAAGAACTTCCGTGCAGCCCCTAAACCCACAGTGAATGGCCTGCCCTCCAGGCTCCTGACTTAAGGATGCCCAAAGGTGGTTAGTGAAATAGATACCTAGGTGGGGCAAGAAAGGAGGGAGGTGTAGATAGATTAGATGCATCCAGCCCTGATCCATTTTCTGACCCAGAGTTAAGTGTAAGGAACTGGACTGATTGCTGATTGCTCATAGCCTTAAATAGGGCCTGGGATCCAGAGGGGCCTTGTCCAGACTCAGCCAGTAGGCTCAACTCAGACTTTGCTCCAAGACTGGCCATGTACTTCACCACACTGTTTCCCATTAGTGGGTTTTTTTTTGTTTGTTTCAGAATATACATATCTATATGTTTAAATATAGAGCTATATATGTACATGTACATGCATCTCAGATAAACTGTGAGGGAAATTGACTCTGAAATTCAGTCAAAATTTGAATTGCCCAAGGTGGACTGTGTTAGCTACAGAAGACTTAGTACATGTTCACAATGAGGAGAAAAGAGGGACGTGGGAACTAGGGGTCAACACCTTTTCTGGAAATGGTTTTGTATGACTCTTGATTAGTGGACTTCAAACCTCACCTTCCCTTCCTTACAACTTGCTTTTGTAAATTGATTCTAAAACTTTTTGGTCAATTTTTTAAAAAGATTGTATTGGCTTTTTCTTTGCAGTCTTTTCAGGGAAGCCAGGGACGAGCCTACCTCTTTAATTCTGTGTAAGTATCAGTGGCGGAGTCTGCCCTGCCAGCGGCTTTCTCAGGAAAGTGTTTGGCGTTCAATGTCAGATTATCTAGTAATTGTTTTGTGTACTCATTTGATAGCTTCACATTTTGCTAGAAGTTGAGATGAGCCACAGAAGAGTTCTAAAAAAGGTCTGGGGCCACAGGATTTTTCCCTTCTGTTTTTCCCATGTTCCCCATGAGAACATGACCGTTTTTAAAGGTTGGGGATTGCCTTTCCATTCTCCTCGAAATCTGTCCTTTTTTCCTTCTGAGGGGTGGATCCCAACCCCTCTGTTTAAGTAGTCAGAACCAAAAGGATTCATCCTATGGTGGCCAGAATTCTGCAGGAGACTGCTCTTCTCTAGCTGGAGCAGTGGTGGGGAAGGGTCAACAGGCAGAGTCCATCCCTGGGCCCCTCTTCCAAGCCGGAGCTTGGGGTTGCTGGCACAAGCCTCCAGGGTCACCTGTGAGCCAGGAGGAGGCAGTGGAGGAGCAGAACTCTGGCAGGTAGGTAACCAAGAAAGAACCCGAGCTTTGGGGAAGGCAAAATTCCCTCAGGACAGTGAGCATTATGGAGAACCTGTCTCCACCACAAGGCTTGGGGCAGGGGGAGGGCTGCAGCTCTGTTTCTCATTGGGGTCAGCCTTGGGGTTTGCACCTGCCTCATAACTCGGTGCGCTCTGAGAGCATCTATATTGTTGTGTGCTTCGTTGAACTGATGGACCACAAGGGCCTTGTGGACCCAGAACCTGGATCGAGCCTGGAACGTGAGCTTGTGTTCAGTCCAGCTTAGAAGATCACTCAGATTAACAGCACAGGGCCTGACTGATGCCGTCTAGGGGTCTGCGCTGTGGACAAATCTCTGCCGACCTAATGGCCAGGCTTCCAAAGGGAGGCTCTGGGGGGGTTATTCTCTAGCTGCAAACTCGAGTCCTCTCACTTTTCTCTGGTCGAATTAGGTTCTGAAGTCAGAAGATGTGACAATTGCTGCACTTCTTTCCTTGGGCAGCAATGCTGGGAAATGGAAGCGCTCTCCCCGTGAGAAAAACAATCCTATTCGTCCAGCTGTTTACCAGCAGACGTTGTGGCGAATGCCCTGTGCTTAGCAGGAGCCCACGGGATTGGGCTCCGGGCTGTCCAGTATCGGAGCCAGTTCTTCCTCTGTGCCAGAGCCCCTGCACTATGGCTGCCAGAGCCACGATGACCTTTGGGACTTTGGGCCAATGAGGACAAATGCCACATGTGACTGGAGGGGGTCATCCTGAAGAATCCGCATCAACGGCCCAAAGTCGGGTGCTTCTGAGATGAGAAAAGTTCCCTTGTGTCATGTTCCCTGGGCCAATGAGAGGTTTCTCTGAAAGAACAAAGGCGTTCTGGGGTGGGAAGAGGGAGAGACTGAGAGCCTTGTTCTGGGCTCCTGACCTCTGACTCCCCATGAAACGGGACCAATGGTTTCCTTCTCTCCCTCAATTTCTCCACCTGCCAAACGAGGCCTCTCGGGACCTTTCTAGCTCTGCTGTTCAGCGATTCTGGGGTTAGAATGGTCGGAAAGAAGGCCGGGATGTGGAAGCCTGAGACCCGGCCTTGGGGATGGGGCTGAGCCCTCTGGGCCTCCCTTGGCTGAGCATTCTCAGTTGTAATGAGCCTATACTGGCCAGCCCAGGCTGGTCACCTCGCCTCATCTGGACCTCGGCTCCTTCCTCTGTGAAAAAGAAAAAAATTCTGACTTACTGTCCCTGCCTATAAAGAATGCCGGCATTTGTGTGTGGAAAAATCATTCACATGATCCTTCCTTCCCTCCATCTCCCCTCAGTCGGCCAACGTGCTGGAGCAAGACAACACGAGGAGGGAAGTGTTAAATCCCCCGCCCCAAGACAACAAAGTATATAGTGAGGAAAGGGGGTCCCGGCACCCCTGTGGGAGAGTCGGCCTCTTGCTGGTGGCAGCCCAAACAGGCTTCCTGTGGGTGAGAACAAAGGCTGCCCGGCTTTTCCGATGCCATGTCCTTTTTCTGGCTTCGTCCTGGGTCCCTCAGGCACACGGGGATGATCAGGACTGTGGAAAGACAGATGGTCACTGCCCACCTGAGCTGGCTGAGCTGTCACGGGATCAGAAGGCATCAGAGTGGGGGGCCCACAGGGCTCCTGGGCTGGGACAGGGCTGCGAAGACAAGGACACTTGTGGTCACTAGAGCGGGGGTCTATGGTGGCAAAGCAACCCCAGTGGCTGGCATGCGGGGTCTCCAGTCTGGAGACATACATGTGATCTCACTTTCTGGCTGTCACTGTCTCCATTGTCTATAAAATGAGGGTAATAGCAGGTCCCTCCTGGGCGGGTTGTGAGGACCACGTGAGATAATGGTAATGTGCTTAACCCAGGGCCTGGCAAGGGAAGGAGTAGTGTGGCGATGATTTTGCCAACTTCGGTGAAAGGGGCTGCTTGGAGGGGGGATCTGTAAGCAGAGGTTCAGTGCCCAGAATGCCCAGGAGAATCTGAAGCTGGGGAGGAGCTGGGTGACCAGACCTGCCAGAAAGTCTGGGCGTCTGGATTACTTTGTGGTCAGGCGCAAACAGGTGTTGCACTTGGAGGTTACAAACTGCGTGCCCCGTACAGCTTGAGCACGGTCCCCCCAACCCCACCCCAACCCCTGTGGTGGGAGGGGGTTGCCCAGATTCCAGCAGGGCAGTTTCCAACTTTAAATATGCTTTCCAGAATAGCAGGGGCCCTAGGCCGAGCTGGGCCAAAGGCAAGACCAACAGCAGAAGACCCAAGTCATTGAAAGTAAAACCAAGTTTGTGGGGCTCGCCTGACATGAGACCTTCATGGAGAGACTTTAGACACGGCTAGCTCAACAGGTCTGCATCGGCTTAGTCAGCGAGGACTTTTCCATGGTCACTGCGGGCCCCCATCTCGGGTGCTGTGACAAGAAGCTAGAAACAGATTCGTCCTTTTTGTGGTGGGAAAAGCAACGGGCATCGCCCTGGAGCCAGTGAGGAATCGATCCCTTAATGATCCATCGAGACGAGGAATCCCCTTAACGATTCAATGAGCCAAGGAGGAATCAGTCCCCTAATGATCGGTGACCCAACGAGTCAATCAATCCCCTAATGATCCTGTGAGTCAATCCCCTAACAATCCAGGGAGCCAAAGAGGAATTAAACTTTTAAGGATCCAGTGAGCCAATGAGGAATCAGTCCCCTAAGATCAGAGCCAGGCACCTCAGCCCTGCGCTCCTGCTTGTGTCTTGATAGCTTGTACAAGTTGTAGAGTCCCGATTCCAAACTCGGTGAGCACCCCAAGTGCTGGTTGGGTCTGTAGTTCAGGATCTCCCCAGAAAGCTGCTGCTGGATTCCCCTTGCCTTCAGGAAGGGCAGTGATGCTCACAGCCTTCTCCTTTTCCTGCAGGGTAAATGTGGGCTGCGGCCCCGCAGAGGAGAGGGTCCTCCTCACTGGCTTACACGCCGTGGCCGATATCTATTGTGAGAACTGTAAAACCACTCTGGGGTGGAAATATGTAAGTAACCGTCTGGAGGAAGTTTGGGGTCCCTGGGGTGCGCTGTGGGGCAGCATCTCAGAGGGAGGAATATCAGGTGGACCTGTCGCTAGTGGGATTTTTCAGATTTCTGAAAGTCGAATAGATCCCATCAGTTAAAGAAGAAAACTACTTCATTTCCATAAACTTTATTTGTCTACACAAGAGTACAAACTATGCCCAGAATCCCTCAGGGCTGAGGAAAGTTGAGGCTCAGAGAGAGGAAGAGGCTTGCTAAATTGTTGAATCATTTTTTGATCATGTCTGACCGACCCTGTGAGCCTATTTGGGGTTTTCTAGGCAGAGACACTAGAGCCATTTCCTCTCCAGCTTATTTTACAGATGAGGAAACTGAGGCAGGCAGTGCATTGACTTGCCCAGTCACACTAGTCGATGTCTTAGTGGAACGCAGACCTTCCTGACTCAGGGCCCCAGCTGCCTCAGGACTTGCTGAGTTAGCTAGCTGTTAGATGGTGGACCTCAGAAGTCTGAGCCAGTGCTCGTGGGCAGGATGGCAAGGGCTTTGTTCACTACATCCCAGGGCTAGATCCACCCAGGGCAGAGACCTGATTTTCCTCAAGCACTGAGAACTTGTGATGTGGAGGACATTGGGTATAGCAGGGGACCCGTGCAGAGGCATTAGGTCTGGCCCTGACCCTCCAGAGGCTTAGCTAACTGAACTGGGGATGGTATCGCCATCCTGCCAGCCCTGCCCCTGGCACTGCCTGAGCTCCTTGTGGTCAAGCCTTTAAGATCCTTGAGGGGCCTCCAGCTTTCCATTCCAGAATCTCCCAGTGTTCTCTAAGATGAAAACAGGTTCTGTTCCTGGGAACTGAAGAGTGACAAGACAGGTTAGTACGTGCCCACCTCACCCACCTGCTCTCCACCGGGTAATTCCAGGTTGTCTCGACCCCTAAGATGCAGGCCCGGGGTGATTTCCCCCCTTTCTTGGTATCCCCAGGACTAACGCAGAGCCTGGCCGATGTCAGAAGCCCATTGGTGGACTAAGCCACGTGGGCCAGGGCCCGGACGGACCTCAGACCTGCCAAACCCTAACATTTTGGTATTTAGCATTTACCGTGGGTCAGGTACCAAGCATGGCCCTGGCTAGACACAAGCAGGAAGATGTAGCCCCCCTGTAATGGGGGACGGACATCCTCAATGGAAGCTGCAAGGGTGGTGGGAAATGAAGGCCCAACACTGGGGGCATGGTGGAGAAAGTCCTGGAGGAAGGTGGGGAGCACAGCCTGGGGAAGGGCAGCCAGGGGTGGAGGAGCTGTGTCCTTGTGCTCCCTGCTGTGCCACACAAGCCAGGCTCCTGCTTCCCACACCTGCCTCCGCTTGGCTCCTGCTCCCAAAGTCCTAGGCTTGTTTTCAGGTGTCGGGGGCCTTGCCCAGGACCTCACCCTTCCCTGTCTCCCTTTCTCCCAGGAACACGCCTTTGAGAGCAGTCAGAAGTACAAGGAGGGCAAGTTCATCATCGAGTTGGCTCACATGATCAAGGACAACGGCTGGGAGTGAGTGCAGGACGGGCAGCAGGAGCTGCCTGCTCGCGGCCCGCGCCGGGCGGATGAGCCATGGTGCCCAATGGCCGGGCCCAGGTTCGCTGCAGACAAAGGCAGACTTGCAGCCCTCGCCCACTGTTTCCAGTGGATTTTCGGAACTTCTCTGGTCAAATGAACTCAATGGGTTTTCGCCCTCCTGTCCGCTTCTTAGTGTGAGCTTGTGCTGTTCGAGCGGGTCCCCGAGGCCTGGCTCTGAACGGCCACTGGCATCGGCCACCAGGAGGCTGCCGTCCAAATGGAGTGCCAGCTTCGTTCTGTTTTGGTTTTTTGTTTCTCTTCCCCCCCAAATCCTGAGGATATTGGTTGTGTTTTACATAGGCTGTTAACAAGGAAATAGATTTAACGGAAGCATCTGCCTCGTTCCAAGAGCTGTGAGAAGCCGCGAGGGCGCCGCGTCCGGAGCAGGCCGCCCGCTGGGCTCGATGCTCGGACAGAGGCCTGGGTGTTCGTTCCTGGCTGGCTCCCTCTAGTGGCAGAGTTCAATGCACTGGAAGCGCGCCGTGTGACAAAGCAGGATTCTGCGTTCGTTCGCATTTGACTCTCTCCGTACTTGAAGAAAGATGATTATTTTTACATAGGAAAGGCCCTTAGAAATAAGTACTTGAGAAGTGTTCGCTTTCATTTTCTTCCGAAGTTTCAATTACAAGATAGTTTTAAGATTTTTAAATAAAAAGGGGGTCTGATTTGCTGGATAAATCAGCCCCTGAAGCATTTTTCTAATAAAATTAATATGAAATCGCCCTCCTCCTCCTCCTCCTCCGGTTCTCCCCAGTTGCCCTGAAAGTGGATTGATGCAAGCAGGCACATTTTCCAAGGCCCACAAAGGCTGAGCACAGCTTCACGGTTCTGGGTGCAAATTCTCCCAAGGAACAAGCGCATCATCTGTCAGCTCCCGTGTCTTGTCTGCAAGCTGCCCATCCCCCTACAGGGGCTGGAGAAGCCCCCAGATGCCTCGGACCCGGGCCCGTCTGTTGGTCACTTGCACAGCTTTTTGGTCAGAGCCGCCGCCATCACTCTCATCCCAGGGGAGCCCGTGTGGGCCTTGCCAGCTCCAGCGATCCACCCTGCCTTTGACGCTGACCTGACAGGATGCCAGGGAAGGGAGGAGGCTACAAAAGTTCGGATTAGAAGAGGCTGCCAGTCACCCAGGAGCAGCTGGTCTGGTGCAAGTCGGGGGAGGGGAAAAGCAAAGATGGCCAAGCCGTGGGTTGGCACCGGCAAGGTTCTCTTATACCAGAGCAGGGCCAAGTCTGGCCCCTGAGCTGGAGAGAGAGCCATGCTTGGTCCCGTTGACCAAGGTCAAGCACTTGGGCCAGCGAGAGCCTATGAAAGTCGGAAGCCGCCATGCCCAGTGGCCGCCAGACTGGACGGCGCCCACTGCACAAGCCAGCTCCGATTTTCCTCGCACCAGTTTTGCACCAGCCAGAAAATGTCCCAGAAAACCCTGAAGTAAATGCTTGAATTCTGAATGGAAAGTCAGCAGAGTCTTTGTCGTCGGTGCATCGGGACAGCGGCCCCCAAAGGGGCAGCTTTGGCGCCGGGGCTGTCGGTGCATTTTTTTGTTCATCCTCGAGTAGATCCAACCGCTTTGGGCTCAATGACCTGGAATCCCTCACCACACGGCGGGAAGTTCGGGGAGGACCCCGGGCCGCTGCCTGCCGGGCGCTTAACACCACCGATCCCCGGCGTCTGCCTCTTCCCCTCCGGGGGAGCCTCGGCGACAGTCCGGAGAAGATCCCGTTGCAGAGAGGCAGCACAGAAGGCCGCTGAGGGAGTCGGGAGGAGGGAGTTCGGCGATCCTGGGGGTTTGGGAAAGGGGCCAGGCTGGTCACTGAGCCTCCTTTCAAAACAAAAAAGTTGAACTTGGAGAGAGAATTTTCCTGTTTTCTTCTAACCCCTTTTTGTACATAGATTACGATTCTATTTAAAGTTTTTCTAGCTGTTCGGGGCCAGCTGACCTCCTCTCCGCGGGAGCACCGCCATCGTCTGAGGGACGCACGCGCACGGCCTGCTTGTGGCCATCGCAGCGCCGTGCCTGTGTAATGGAGAGCCTCGCCGTCACCTCGTTGGACCAAACCAGCGGCTCCCGCTTGTTGGTGCTGACGTCCAAGGAAGGGCCCGGACTACGCCGTTTTGGGGGACACGCTGGGCCTCGAGGAAGTGTCCCAGCCTCCCAGATGGAAAGTCTTCAGCAATTTACCGGAAAGTTGTCTTAAAACTCCCTCGGAGAACCGCGGTGCCTGCCGCCAGAAGCTGCTCGTCCACGCGGGTTGGTTCCAAAGCTCGGCGTTATTCTACCTTGAAAACAAAAGCCTGTTTGACCTCTCGACCGGTGGGAGCAGTCTGAGATGCCGCAGCGTCCCCGACGCGGGGCCCTCGTGTCACCTTGGTGCTTATGGGAGCCTTGCCACCCAGCCTCTGGGAAACCAGGCTCCTCCTGGGGGCCCGGGGCCAAGGCTTGCATTTTTTACCCAGCAGTTGACCAATGGAAAGGGGGCCCTGTTGCTGTGCCCTACCCGCCTGCCCTTCTGGTGGCTCCTGGATGCCCCAGGGATGCTCCTGGACCTTCCCGGGGCGCCCACTGGCCACGCAGAACCGGGCAGAGGCCCAGGATGTTGGCTTCCTTCACTGTAACTTTGGGTTATAAGGTTCTGAAATGGTTTTTTTACAAAAGCTTTCTCTCCGTCGCTTCAGGTGGCTCACAGCCGCCCTTGGTTGAGCTTGGGCTCGCCTGACCCTGTTCCTCTCTATCGAAATAAAGCTTTTGGTAACTCACGAGAGGCTCCTGGATTCTGTCTGGCCTTTGGGCTTCTGGGCATAAGGCCCTGTGCCATTAATTAGCAGCAGCTGCCTGGTGGGCACGGACGGGGAATGAATGGCCTGCAGCTGCTTGCCAGAGGGCACTTGACTCCAGATGTGCTCGAGCAGAAGCTGGCGCTGCCCCGGAGCAGTTGACTAGTGCTCTTGGCTGGCGCTGGGTGGGATGGGACAGCCCAGGATTCCGGGGGCCTCTCCCCACTGACAGGAAACAGGGAACTCTGGGACTGTGACAGAGCCCTCCTTGGCAGGGGAGGCGGCCATGTGCCCCTCACGGTTTGGTGCCTTGTTGCCCGGACACTGGCCCAATTTCCACCTAGGTTCCTCTGCCATCCCCCTACCCCGTTAGCTCTGTAGCTCACCTGTAGCGGTCGGAGCTGCCGAGGCAGAGGATGCAGGCTGGCCACCTCCCCCAGGAGCTGGGTTGGAGTGGGCTTGTGGCCCCCTAGGACTTCTGCTCTTTCCTGGCTGCCCCCGCCTCAGTCTCGTGGTACCCGTGGAGCAGACCTTTCAGAGGCCCCATCTCAACCCGACCCTAAACCTCGGGCAGTTGTGGCTTTTAGGCCCTCGGCACGGTGGGCAGCTCTGGCCCAATCCAAGTTAGTCCCCGGATGACCCAGGGGGAGGTGGGGGGGGTAAGTAGCTCTGGAGCCAAGAGCAGGCAAGGACATGCAGCCAAAACAGGGTCCAGCTTTATTTCGGTTTGACCCCCCCTTGGTCCCCTCTACAAAGGCCTTGCCCTGAGCCCGCCCCCCCCCCCCGAGTCCAGGCCGGGCCCAGGACCGTCTCCGGAGGCCACCTCAGGCCGCGGCCGTCACCAGGAGCTGAAGTCCCCAAAGCCCCGACTGGGTTTCTTTTTGACAGCCACGGAGGCGCTGGTCGAGGGCTGATCCTCTGCCGCTCGTTTCCTGTGACGCGAAGGGAAAGAAAGATGGCTGCGAAGGCCAGAGCTGCTGTCCCCACAGATAGCTGTGTGTGTGGGGGTGTTGGCCCCCCCACCCTGGACAAGCTGAGGAGGGGGCACTCACGTGGCTTCAGGGGAGATGTATTTGCCCACGCCCTGATGGTAAGCCCGAGGCCCCGAGGTCTCGGGTTTGGAGGCCGCCACCTTGGCCTTCACCTTGGGCGCCTCCTCCTCCAGTCTGGTCTTCTGCCGCTCTTCAGCAACCTGGGACAAGGCAGAGGGGTGAGGGGGAGGGGGGCCAGAGGGGCGGGGCCAGACCGGAGGGGCGGGGCCTCACCTGAGCATCGGCTTCTTCATAGGGATCCACAAAGACTGTGGCGGATTCGATTCGAATCTCCTCCTGGGGACAAAGAGGGCGGCAGTGAAGACCCTGGGAGCCAAGGGGGGCGGGGGCAGGGGAGAGGGAGACCCCCTGCCCCATCACCCCACCCCCTCCCAGGCCAGGTTACAAAAGGTGGGCTGGGCCCTCACTAGCGCCCCATGTCCTTCCCTCCCTGAGCCCCCATCAGGGAGGACCCCCCACTATCTGCCAGGACTCTCCCAGAGGGGGAGCAAGTGTGGGGGCCGAGCCACAAAGTTGGGGGGAATCCCCAAACTGGTTTAGTGCCTCCCCCTGAGTTTGTTACCTTGGGCCGGTCAGTTTTGGGGTCACTCTCCACGTTCTCCAAGGCTGTGAGGGTGTCAAAGCCACCGACAACTCTGTGGAGGAAGGAGAGGCCGTGAGGGAGGAGGACCCCCCAAAAGGGGATCTGAAGGGGGAGCCTCAGGCCTGGGGCAGAAATGCCCCCCACGCCGCTCCCCTGGGATCCTCCCCCACAAGCAGTGGAGAAAAGCTGGCTCACCTCCCGAAGACGGTGTGCTTCTTGTCCAGGTACGCGCAGGACCGGAACGTGATGAAACTAGAGACGGGAGGCAGCTTATGGGCCGTGGCAGAAAGGGGGGCCCCAGCCCCCCCAGAGACCCCCTGCTCCCCAGACATGGCCCAGAGTGACCCCCCAGTCCCCCGGTACAGCCCCTCTGAGGGCCTGGGATGGCAGCTGCTGCCTTCAGATAGACGAGGGGCCCCGGCCCATGAGGCAGAGGCAGGGCCCACAGAGCGAGGGGATACCCGTGGGGACCTGGGGTGTGGTGGCTGTCCACCCCTGAAAGCCACGGAATGAGCAGCCCTCGGGGGACCCTCAAGTCCCTCCTTTCATTTTGGGGACGTCTGGGCAAGTTCTGGGCCTCGCTTCGTTCCCAGGGAGGATGGGAACCCCCAAGGAAGCCCCCACAGTGCTAAAGTGCAGGCTTTGGGCCCCCCAGCCAGCTGCCGGGGTCCTGGCTCCATGTTGGCCCAGGCCGGTTTTAGCTCAATGGGAGGAATCCCAATTGGGGAGCAATCGGGAGAGGGCTGCCACAGAGGCGGGGTCCCCCATGACCAGGTGCTGGCGGAGGCAGGAGGGGGTTCTGTCAGGGTGGGGCAGGATTAGAGCAGACGAAGCTCCAGCTCTGGGACAGCCCCCTCCCCCAGCAGGGGGCTCCAAGGGGTCGGGGCCTCCTCCGCCTGGAGGGGGGCCCACGAGAGCCCAAGATACAAGATTCTAAACACAGAGGCGGCTCAAAGCAGGAAGTGAAGGGGGGCTCCCGGTCTGGATACTCCCCTCACCTCCACGCCCAGCCCCCAGCCCCCAGCCCCGTTCTGCGGGCACCTTCTCAAGTGATCCTCTCTTGGCAAGCCCCCCCACGGCCACCACTTGGGGCCCCCCACATTTTAATTTTCTCATTTTCCTCTGGAGTTGTCTGGGGTATCTAGTGGAGCTTAGAGGGTGGTCAAGGTGGGCAGTGAGGGATGGGGCTGTGGCCAGAGGGGGCGGCTCAGACCAAGGCCCAAGTAACAGCTCCCATCGGGTCCCTCCAGGAAAAGGGGATCCCTCAGGTACAGAAAAAGGCAGACTGAGGCACAGGGGGGTCCCCCTTCTCTCTTGGAGGGTCCCAGGGAACGAGTGGTCCGGGGGGGGTCGTATTTGAGGGAGAGCTTGACGTTTATCCCCGACAGCTCAGGGCAGTGGCGCTCAAAGAAGTCGCCATCTTGGGAGCCCGAAGACCCCCAGGAGTCTCAGCTCAAACTGGGTGACCCCGAGCCAGGCCCCGCCCTCCTCGGGGCTCCATCCCCACAAGGCAGTACCAAACCCCGCCAGGCCCACATACACATGGCCTTTGTGGACCCACAAACAATCAGGCCTCTGTCCCCCGGTGAAGGCCCAGCTGGCACCGAGGCCGGGACGGCCAGGGCCGCAGAGAACCCCCCGAGACCCCCAGGGCCGCGTGCAAGAGGCCGAGAGTGGCCCCCGGCCCCACGGCTCTCACCCCCGACCCCATCCTCCCAGGGGGGGTTCACCAGTGACCCTCCCCACACTCACAGCCCTCCCAGGTGGGGAGCAGAGACGCTGCCGGGACAGGGAAGCCAGAGGCCGGAAGAGGAAAAGAAAGGGAAATGGGGCTGGGGGAGACGGGGAGGGCTTCTGGCTGAAGGAAGGCCCCCAGGGCGAGGGCCCGGCCCGAGTCTGCCCAGTGGCCAGGGGAGGGGGGGGCAGGAGCAATGGAGGAACAGCTGCTGGGGGCTTTAGGGTCACTTTGGGCAGATGTCTCGGGGTCTCTGATTCCCACCAGAGGAGCAGCCTTGCCCCCCTTCCCCGCCCCGTGGGGCTGTACTCACAACTGGGACGTGTTGCAGTTGGGCCCAGAGTTGGCCATGCTCAGGATGCCTCGGCCCGTGTGGGACAGGTTGGGCCGGAACTCGTCTTTGAAGGGCTTCCCCCAGCAGGACTGGCCCCCTGAAAGACCAAGGATGTCAATACGGGGGGGCTCCGGGCCCAGGACACCCCTCGGCCCCACGGGGATGGGCCCCGCTTGTCCTGCCCTCGACAGGCTGTGCCCGGGCTTCAATGCCCTTCCGGGATGCCCATGCCCTCCCCCAGCCCCCCTGCCAAGCCTCAGCAGCTCTGCGGGCCAGGCCGAGTTGCTGAGCAGCACTAGGGAGCCAGGGCAGACTGCAGAGCGAGATCCACGTTCCCCAGACCACCCAAGGTCAGACTGCAGAGAAGTGACCATCCTGGGAAGGGCACGGTCACCAAACCCGCCCTCACAAAGCCCCCCGTCTGCCTCAGTTTCCTCATCTGTAAATGAGCTGAGAAGGAAATGGCAGAGCCTCCAGTGTCTCTGCCAAGAAGACCCCAAACGGGGCCATGAAGAGTCGGACACAACGAGCCACAACAATGCACAACAGACACTGGAGTAAGGTGGATTTTGGTTGGGACTCAAAAGAGGTCGGAGGTCGGAATGGTGGAGAGACAGTCTGGGCCCCAGCCTGATGAGTGTCCAGAGTGGGAGAGGACCGGGGCCAGGAGGCCCTGGGGGGGAACAGGGGGGTCAGAAGGCAGGAGGGGATAGGGGGAAAGGTGGGGGAGGGGGCCAGAGGTGGCAAGTGCAGCTAGAGAAGCAGCTTTAGCGTTTGAGAGGCAGGACATCCAATCCGAAGGAGGCCAGAAACCGGGTTCAGAGGGCAGGTTGAGGGGTCACAAGAGGCGAGGCCCAAATCCTTGGGTACAGTACAGAGGGGCGGAGAGCTGGGCCTGGGGTGCCGAAAACCCAAGGGCAACTCTTTCCCAGATGCTTCTGGGAGGGCGGCTCTGGGAAGGTCACTTTCCTCATTTGTAAAGTGCAGAGCTGGAATGAGGATCAAATGAGGAGACACACAAAGCAGGGACAGCCCAGGGGTCTCCCCGCCCCCATGGGGGCCACAGCCTCAAGTAAGCCTTTGTTCCAAGACTCAGAGGGGAAGAGAACAAGCCCCTCACTCTTCCCAATAGCATTCCCCCCAATCCACGTACAGATAGTTTTCAACATTCGTTTCTGTAAAACTTCCAAGATTTCCCCTCCTTCCCTTCCCTCCCCCTCCCCCTAACGAGTGATCCGACCGAGGCTAGAGGGATCCGATCCTTTACCTGTTTCCATTTTTGTGGCGGTGTGCAAGAAAAATCAGATCAAAGGGGAAAGAGCCACGAGAGGGGAAAAAAAAAGCAAACAAACCACAAACAGCTGAAAAAGCTCTGCTCCGGATGTGGCTGCTTCTTCCATCCTGTGGCCGTTCCTTGTCTGCCTACTGTGTGCTAAGCACCTTATAAACACAACCTCCCGGCATCCTCAACAGCCCCCAAGAAATGGGGTTTGGCTTTTGTTTAAGAGGACCTGGGGTGGTGGTGATCAGTAAGGTTTAAGTGAGGCAGTGTCCCAGCCTCCAGTCTCCTTTTCTCTTCCCGAGTCCAATAGCGGGAGAGCAGACACGTCTGAACAATTTTTATTTGATGAAATTAAAACCATCTCTAGTCATATGAAAAAATGCTCTAAAAATCACTATTGATCAGAGAAATGCAAATGAAGACAACTCTGAGGTACCACTACACACCTGTCAGATTGGCTAAAATGACAGGAAATGATAATGATAGCTGTTGGAGGGGATGTGGGAAAACTGGGACACTGATTCATTGTTGGTGGAGCTGTGAACGGATACAGCCATTCTGGAGAGCAATTTGGAGCTATGCTCAAAAAGTTGTCAAACTGTGCATACCCTTTGACCCAGCAGTGTTTCTACTGGGCCTATATCCCAAAGAGATTTTAAAGGCAGGAAAGGGCCCCACATGTGCAAGAATGTTTGTGGCAGCCCTTTTTGTAGTGGCTGGAAACTGGAAACTAAAGGGATGCCCATCCATTGGAGAGTGGCTGAAGAAATTATGGTACATGAATGTTATGGAATATTATTGCTCTGTAAGAAACGACCAGCGGGACGATTTCAGAGAGGCCTGGAGGGACTTGCATGAACTGATGCTGAGTGAAACGAGCAGAACCAGGAAATCATTGTACATGGCAACAAGACCATGTGACGATTGACTCTGATTCAGGCCAGTTGCAATAGAGTTGGGATGGAGAGAAGCACGTGCACCCAGAGGGAGGGCTGTGGAGACTCCGTGGGGCTCACAACAGTGTTTCCACCTTTTTGTTGTTTCTTTCTCGTTTTGTTTTCTTTCCTTTTTAATCTGACTTTCCTTGTGTAGCGTAACAACTGTGGAAATGCGTATAGGACTGTATTTAGCATATATTGCTCCCCTTCTGGGGGGAGGGGGGGAATCTGGAACCCCAGGTTTTGCAAGGGCCAATGCTGAAGTTTTTCCATGCATGTTCTGAGAATAGAAAATCTTTAAAATTAAAAAATCAAGATGACCAGCATCAGCCCGGGCTGCAGGGGATGGCGCGGCACCGTTGGTGCCTCAACGAGCTCCAAGGCACCCCTGTGCTTGCTTTAGCCGCCTTCATGGCCACTGGAACAGGGTTCTCATCCACCCACTCCACGGGGGAGGTCTTCACCAGCCCACTGACGGGGCGAATTACCATGGCATTTACCAGGTTCTTGGAGCCACAGGTGAAGAGTGCCAGGTGCCCCCCAAAGTAAGCAAGCAGCCTCACAAAGGGCTCGGCAAGGCCTCACGCCAGAGCGGCCGATCCTCCCTAACAACCCCCAACAGGGAGGGACTTAAAGATAAGGAACCCAGGCAAGTAGAAAAGTGTCTGAGGCCCAATGCACAGCCTTTGCACAGCCCTTACCAAGGGCTACGCTTCTTGCCATTATAATCCCACTGGCTCCTCACAACATCCCTGCGAGGTGCCAGTATCACCCTCATTCTGCAGATGAGGACACGGGGGCCAGCAGGGGCTGACTGACAGGAGGCAGGATTTGAGCTCGGGGCTACGCCCAGGGGCTTAGAGGCAGGGACTTCTTCCCCAGAGAAGACCACTTGGCACTCAGGGCTCCCCGCCCATTCCAAGAGTCAACAGGGATCTGGGGCATCTGAGCTGACAGATGGTTTGGGGGGAGGGGGTGACATGACCCACCATGCCCTGGGCCGGCTCCCACCGGTGGGAAAGGCAGAGAGGGAGGGGCGTCTGCTGGGACCCGGCAGCCTGCCTCCGACTGCAAGCACAGGCTCTGCCCCCCATGTGTCCTGGTTCTAGTCTGCATCGCCCCCCACAGGCCGGCCCCGCCTGAAGCGCCTGCAATGGCCCCTGAAACATCTGGCCGCCCAGCCAGAGGCAACGCGGGGGCCGCACTGCAGGGACAAACTGGCCTGAGGCCCCCTCCCCACCCTCAGCAAGCATCCCTCTGTGCCACCGATCCCGCCCCAGGGCCTTCGGACCAGAGGGGTTCCGTACCTGTCCCTGTGCCAGTTGGATCGCCTCCCTGGATCTAGAGGAGGGAAAAGGAAGGAACAGGACGTCAGGACACGAGCACAGAGGTCGGGGTTCAGCCCGGCAGCGCCCCGGCCCTCAGGGAGCTCCTGCTCTGCCTGCGCAGGGAGGTACGCTCGCGCTGTAGGCTCACGAAGCACCAAGAGGAGGGAGATGACGCTCATAATCCCTCCTTCTGGGCCCCCTCCTCTTTAAGGGGAGGAGCTGGCAAAGCCTTTGATCTGTATCGAAAAGGTCCAGCCCCACGGACCCCAAAAGCCAGGAGCTGCCCTCTCTGCCCCTCCCTGTGGCACGAGCCCCCACGTGTCAGGCCGGTGACGGCCCACCGCAAGCTGCGCCCCGTCCCACCCAAAGGCCGGTATTACGAGAAGGCACGGAGCCACTTCCCTGACCCAGCAGAGAAAACCAGGAAGGACCCTCGGGACTGTGAGGCCGCCCAGGGAGCCTTGGAGGGCAGCCAAGAGGGGCGCTAGCCAGGTGCCTTCTGGGAAGGCTGGCAGCATGAGCCAGCCCCTGCCCAGGCCCCTGCCAGTAACACTCACCACAAAGTTTCGGATTGACCGGTGGAAGATGGTCCCGTCGTAGTAATTCTTTTTGCAGAGCTTGATGAAGTTTTCGCACGTCTTTGGAGTCTGCGAAGGAAGCAGACGCAGCGCGCTGAGCTGTGGCCACGGGGGCTGCGCGGCCCCAACCCTAAACGCTACGGGAGCGACAGAGGCCCGGCTCAGGGCCTCGAGTGCGAGCGCTGCCTAAACCGCGGCTTCTCCGTGAGCCTCCTCGTGTCAAGCGGGCGGTCTGCCCTGGAGAAGCGGATGGAGCCAGGAAGGCGCGAGCGCCGATCTTCCCCCAACCCCGGCTGGGAGACCGTTAGCTCTTCTGAGCCTCGGAGAGGGGGGGCTTGGGAGCTCGGATGGTCCCGTGATCCCTAAGGTCTTCATAACCAGCCTCTGTGCGACGTCACCCCGACCCTTCTCCCCCTCAAGAAGCTCCCGCTGGGACAAAACATCGAGACAGCTGGGAGGGGGTCTTAAGGCCTTTGCTTAGCTATTAAACTGTGACTTTCCCCCAAAGGGACGACCCCCCAGGAGCAGACCCTTTCCCCGTCCTCCTGGTGGGGAGGGGTCAGTCCACGATCTTGTGCCGGAGCCGAGGCCCACCTGCAGTGGGAGCCCACCTAAGGCTTGCACGATGCCCTCCCTGGGGAATATGCAGCAGGGCACCTAGGACGCGGCACTGGCAGAGCTTGGGGACACTGCGGCCCCCTGAATTGCAGAGCAGCCAAGGGAGCGGCCTGGTCCCCAATACATTAACCAAGAAACTGCACTGCTAACCAAACACTGAGCGTGACAAAGCGCCTACTATGCGCTGCTCTGTGTGCCCGAGGCCGGGTTCGGACGGGCAACATGAGACTCGGACCTTACACCCCCTTTATTGGGGGGAGAACATTCAGTGCAATTTCCCAAGTCCTGAGAACCACACTAAGTGCCGAAGACCCAGAAAGAGGCAAAAGGCGGCCCCCTGCCTCCAAGGAGCTCACGACAGACATGAACCAAGTCCTAAAGGAAAGTGGGCCCAGAAGGCCACAGGAAGGAGGCAAGGAGGCCACTGGGGCGAGCTCAAAGGCAGGGAAAAGGTCAACCACAGCGGATCCTTGAGCCCCCTTCTCTGTGCCGCAAAGGACGGGAGAGCCCGGGGGGCACCCAGGGGTCTCCCGCAGAAGGGGCCCATCGAGGTGCACCGGGAGAGGAAGCAGGACCAACACGACGGAAGACTAAACGAGACGAGGAGCGAGGGCAGCACGGGAGACCCACGGGGACCGAGGCAGCCAAACCCAGAACCAAGGGAACCAACGAGGGCCCTGGAGGCCACGATGCCAGCGAGAAGTCACCGCAAGGCTGCCCAGCTCTGAGGGATGGGGGATGGGGGATCGGGGATGGCCTCGGGGCTGGGAGGGGGGCACTAGCTGGGCTTTGGCCCTGCCTTGATCCCCGATGGGCCCGGACGCCAAGGGTGTGTTTTTAAGGAGGAGGAGGCTGGGACAGAGCCTCAGACTTCCTCAAATGTCAAGAGCAGGAGTCTGACCCAAAGGTCCGGCCCCTGAGATCTAAAGTCTGGCCAGACCAGCGTCCTATCCCGGCCCGAAGTCTCTGCCTGATGAGTCAGCCGAGGCGCGTCTCACTCGGCCCCCGATGTCGGGGCCCACTGGCAGCTCCTCGCTCTCAGCCCCCGGTGCCGGGGCCCTCCCTTCTCTAACAAGAGGGTCCGGCCGCCACCTCCCTAGATGGGCACGAGCCGTCCCTTTCATAACGTGACTTGGGGTTTTGTCAGGGATCAAAGTCAGATCTCGAGTGCTTTTTCTCTTCCTGAGATCTGGAACTTAAAGGCTTGGCAAGGGCCAGGTCACACCCTGCTGGGCGGATGGCTGGCCTCCATCGCCTCTGAGCCTCCAGGAGTCAGGGCTCTAAGAGCCCCCCCCAGCCCTGACACCCCCGTTCTATGTTCCGGGTCCCTCAGCTCCCACAGGCCAGTTCTGGGGTCAGTCCTGCCCTCCCTCCTCCCCGTTCCAGCTCCCTCTCCAGACTGGGGACTCGGGGCCTCCCCACCTCCAGCCCCCCAGCCTCGGCAGCCCGGCACACCAAGGAGAACGCCTCCTCCCCCTGCTCAGAGAGCCGCGTGCCAGTCTTTGGCGAGGGAAGGCCCCTCCCCCCCTTCTGCACGGGCAGACAAGGCAGGAACAGCAGCAGCGCCTCCCCCCGCCCATCTGTGTCCACCAGGATGACCTCATGGCCAGATGGTGGCCCATCCCCCCCCCGGGGGGCACCCGGCCGCAGGCACCGGAGGCGGAAGGACAAACGCGCCTCGATGCTAGCGAGGAGCCTCGGCCCGGGGAACGAGGCCGGCGGGGAGGCCGGGGCGGCTCCCCTAAAGCTCCCGGGAGTGGCCTCCAGGCCCGTGGGAGGAAGCAGCCTGACCCAGGCTCTGACCAAGGCCCACTGACTGGGAGCTGAAAGGGAGGGGAGATGGGAGGCCGTGTCCTGGGCCAGAGGAGGGGTAAAGCAGGGGGGCTTCGAAGGCCCTCCGACCCCGGGGGCCCAGGGCTGGCAGAGGCCGGCCACCCTGCCCCTGCTGGGCCTCCACGTCCATCTGGGAAAGGCCCCGAGGACCCCGGCTCCCTGCTCGGCCACCCTGGGACTCGGGGACCGCAGAGGGTCAGCGGGAGCCACGGCCCGGAGGCGGCGGCGGGAGGAGGGCCTCTGCTTCCCTCTGCTCGTCTCCCACATGGACCCAGAACGACCCGTCCTCCGACCTCTCTCCCGGGGCGGGGACAGAACTGGGCCCGGGGCCATCGGGAGCTTCCTGGCCGCTCGTCCCAAAAGGGGCAGAACTGCGGCGTGGGGGCCACGCGAGGCGATAACGTGCCCCCCCCAGGGGGCCCGGTTCTGGACGCCAGCTTGGGGGGGGGCCACAGGAGATGCGGGCTCAGGTCACTGCTGCCCCTCGACCTCTGGGCCCCCAGACCCTCCTCTCCTCCCGCTGGCCCTGGTCTGTTTCTGAAACAGGGCGAGATCGGGTCCGGCCAGCGCAGGGTCTGCTGACGCTGGCTTGGGAGGGGGGAGGGGGCCCGGGGCCCCCAGGCCCACAAGACCAGCACAGGGTCCGGGCGCGAGGGACCCCTTCCCTCTGCCCTCATCAGGGCAGGCCTGGAGGTGCAGGGTGCAAATCCCGCCGAGGTCCCCGCCCCGGGCCCCCCTACCAGGTCACAGTGCAGCTCCAGATTGAGGTCCCCCTTGTTGGTGTGCAGGCGGACGTAGCCCTTCTTCTTCACGAAGCGGTAGCGGACGACGTCGTCGTCGATGGCGGCTGTCTCCGGGAAGAGGCCGAGTCAGGGAAGGCGGAGGCCTCCGTACGCCCGAGCGGGGGGGCCCAGGACGGAGGGGCCGTTCCTCGGAGCCGAGGGGGGCCAGGCCCCTGCCCCCCAGCTTCACTGTTCTGCCTCCCCCAGACCCTTTGACCGTCTCCGGCAACTTCACTACAAGGTGGTCACGCCAGGCAGAAAAGTGATGCGTGCCATGACGCGGGCCTGGGTCACCAGAGTGGGGGATTCTGGGGCAGCTCCCACGGGCGGTTTTCCTTATGCCCCACCCCTGGGCCACTGTGGCACTGCCCGCTGCCCCCGACCCCGTGGCACCCACCTGCCTCATGGGTCGTTTCGGGCACCATGGCTGTGGATGTGAAGGAGGCACTGACCGCCCCCGTGGAATAATGAGCCTGGCAGAAGGAGAAACAAAGGCAGGGTCACCCCGAGCTGGGGCCGCTCCCGGGCCGCGGGACCCTGGAGAAACCTCGGTCTCCCCATCTCTAAAACGGGCAGACTGGCCTCAGCAGGGGTCATTGCACTGACCGCCACGGGCACCCGACGCCCGGAAAGCCTGGGGCCGCGGCGGCCCCCTGGATCCCGTGGGAGGGCAGCCGCTCACCGCGTTCAGCTTGTCCACCTTCTTCTTCTCCGGGGCCTTCATCGTCGCGGCCAGGATCTCGTCGCCCTTGAAGTCCTTGTAAAGCTCCTGCAGCGTCTCGCGGGTCTCGGCGTTGGCGTTCTTCAGGTAATACGCCGGGTCCTGCCGGGCCTTCTCCTCATCTACGAGACGGCAGGAAGCGTCTGAGGGACAGGCCGGCCGCCACGGAGCGAGCCCAGGGTGCTGCGGCCCGGCGCTCTCTGGGACCACGGCCGCTCGCTGGCGAGGGCCGAACACTAACGTTCTGCCTCCTGGCCTCCACCTGAACAGCCCAGGCATGGGGACCTCCCTCCCTACGAGGCCTCGCGGCATGAGCCTGGCAAGCCTCCGCCTCCTGGGGCTGATGGGAACAAAAAGGGGCCGTGCTGGGGCCTGGCAGAGACCCTCACCCACCTGGGTCCAGGACCCTCAGGTTGTTCTTGACGTGGTAGAAATTGGCCACGTTGAACTTGTCCAGGTTTGTGGGGTCCTGCGGGGAGACAAAAGCAGAGAGCTGAGCTCAGGAACGGGGGCCGGGCCCTTCCTTCTGCAGGGGGCCACTGAGACACAGGGTCCTCCTCTGCCACATGTGAGCCTCCTGAGCCTGGGCCTCCATCTGTGCGAGGACGCCCCCAAAGAGAAAGACCTCGCGGAGATCTGAACGACCCAAGGCCGGCGCTCTGTGCCAGGGAGCTCATCAACCTGTGCCAGGGCTGCCGGCTGCTGGGGCAAGAGACAATGGGGGCACGCCCCGCCTCTGGGCCTCAGCGTCCCCATCTGTAGAATGGGAGAGCTGGACTGGAGCACTGAAGCCGGGGGCCCCGACGTCCCTCCTGTGGACGGGCTCTGGGAGCTCCTGTAGGAGGCAGCAGTGAGGGCCGCCGTTCCCGCAGCACTCCAGGGTCTCACAAAGACCCTGCCAGGGGACCTGACAGAAGGGGAAACTGAGGGCCTCGCCAGGGGGCACCCTGCTCCGGAAGGGACAAGCCAGCCGTGGGCCCACACTGCCACCTAGTGGCCGCCCGCCACAGGGTCCGAGCTGGATCCCCAGCTCCCAGCCCAGGCCCCCAGCCAGGGAGGCTGCCCCGGGACTGCCCTCGGCGCAAAGGCCTGACTTGGGGGGGGGGGGCGGTTCTCCTTTGTCTCCACGGCCCAGCAGCTGGCACCAGGACGTGGGCACGGGCTGAGCTCGAGGCCCGCTCTGTCACCTTTGTCAGAGGGAACATGCTGGGGTCATCAGGGGCAGGTGCAGGCCCACGGCCACGCCACCGGAACGGCCCCGGCCACCTGCAGCCGGTGCCTGGTCATCTTTTGGGGGGGGGGGGGCTAATGGCATCTAAGGAGGT
The DNA here is from genome assembly GCA_023553655.1 of Myrmecobius fasciatus. Lineage (NCBI taxonomy): Eukaryota > Metazoa > Chordata > Mammalia > Dasyuromorphia > Myrmecobiidae > Myrmecobius > Myrmecobius fasciatus. The sequence goes on from JAJPUD010005775.1 coordinate 131,016, forward strand.
GGGAGGACCAGCAGGGGGCAGAGTCAAGCGCACGGTCACCCCTGTGGCCTGACCCCTGTGCAGGGGAGGCTCACCTGCAGCGTCAGGATGTCTTGGCGGGCAAACGGCTCGTCCGTCAGCAGGTCTTTGAAGTTCTTCGTCTTGATGTTCAGCTGCTCCACGGCCTGCGAGGAGGGCACGGATCAGGGAAGGCCCCGGAGCCCCCACAGCGTGGCCCTCCCTCCCTCCTCCTTGCCCGCCGCCCCATCAGGCCCAGCTCCTCAGAGGCGCGCCCCACTCCCTCACCAGCTCCCGGGCACCCCCTCGGCCCCAGCTGGGCATCAGCTCCCCGGGGCAGAAGGGGCGACACTGCCGGGCCCTGCGCACCCTAGAAAGCGGCCCCCAGGCTGCTGGGGCCCAAACAAAGTGTCCCCGTGAGGCCGAGCCCCTCTGCACTAAGCCTGGGGGGCTGGCACCCCCCTCACCCCTCCCGCGGAGTAGGGGCCAGTTCTCAGTAAGTCCACATGCAGGGAGAGCCCGGCCAGGTGTTCCTGGAGACCGGCTCTCCCCAAGGGCGAGCACGAAGGGCACGCCCGGGACAAATCCGGGGCGACTCGGTGGAGATGCACGTGACAGGACCCAGGCCCACAGTTGGGGTTCAGGACCCGCTTTGACAAACCCCTTGTTACTGGTAGTCACTGGTACTTGGGGCCCCGGGACGACAGACACCCTGACCCCTTAGGGTGGAGCTGAAATGTAACCCTGCGTGTGCATACGTGGCACCCCCTGGAGGGAGCCGGGGCTAATGCAGCACTGGGCAAGGACTAGACCCAGTTTTGGGGTTCACAGAGAGCGCCCAGCACCCGCCTCGGTCACACTCCAGCTCCCAGTGCGTGGTGCACCCCCACCTCACGCCCTCAGAGGGAGGTGCCTTCAGGATCCCCACTCTACAGCCGAGGAAAGCGAGGCAGAGTGCCAGGGGCTGCACCGGAGCTTGGCTCCCGAGGCCAGGCCTGGCGCTGCCCACTGGGCACTGTTCCGCGCTTAGGCCGAAGGGCCCGTCCTGGGCAGCAAACCCACCTCGTAAGCGTACACGTTGCCGGTGGACTTGATGGCCACGATGTGGGAGTTGTTGGTGAAGACGCTGAACAGCACCGGGCAGTGGTATTTACCTAGAACGGGGCCGTGTGGTAATAGGAGCCGCCGCCCCCCGCTGGGGGGAGCCCAGCCAGCCCGGCTGCCATTGCGGGGAGGGGGCTCATCCCCACCCTCGGGACCCGCCCAACAGCCTCCCACCGGGCCTCCCTGCCAAGCCCGGGCCGGGGGCCATCGGGAAGGCGCCCACCCACCTTCGCTGTTCTTTGTGAAGTTCAGCTTGATCAGAGACTTGGCGTCCAGCTTCTGAAAGACCAAGCGAGGGGACCCCGAGTGACCGAAGCTGCAGAGTGTCCTCCCACGGCACCATCTGGCGGCCTCAGGCCAGGACATGAGCCCCGCTCTGGGAGCCTCCAAAGGTCTCTGCCCCCCTCCTGGTCACTGAGCACTCTGCAGAGGGGCCCCAGGGCTGTTTGGCTCCATCCCGGTGCCCCCAGCTCCCGCACGATGCCCAGCACAGATGGGCACTAAGAAAGTCATTAGCCAACCGGCCAAGTGCCCAGCACTGCATTAGGGAGTCTCACACTATTGTCACGCCCATCTCCCGGATGAAAAACCTGAGGCAAAGGTCACGCTCGCGCGCCTCGGCGTGGGGGAGCCTGGATTTGTCCCCCCGAGACTCGAGGCCCAGGTTCGGACCACTGGCCCGAGCCTCCCGGTTCATTAAGGCCCATTTACTGGTGTTGGCAGTGCCAGGGCGGGGAGCCCAGCGAACTGGATGGGGCCAGACTATACCCACCCCCGCCAGCCTTTCCCACTGCCCACTTGGCTGGGTGCTGCCCTCTGCTGGCAGAGACGGGCAGGAGGAAGCCAGGGGCAGCACCTGGGCTGCCTGACCTGTTCCAGGATGAGGGGGGGCTGGGGGCTTTGTCCCCCCAGAGCAGACGGAAGGGGTCACGATAAAGGCTTGCAAATCAAAAAGGACTTGCCACAGGGCAGCCTAACCCGTCTCCCTGGCTCCCAATGCCCCTGACCCCTCCGTGGGCACTCTGGGCCCCTCCCACTTTCCTCGCCTGCACTCTGGGTGCAATCTCCTCTCTGCTCCGCACTCAGGACCCCCCGCCGCCCTCTCTGTGCCCCTGGGGGGCTGCCCCCCAGTTGCTCTCTTGGGGACCCAGGACTGTTTGGGGGCCCCCGCAGGGGACCTTTCCTTCTGCCCTCCCTGCTGCTGCTCACTCGGCCCCAGGGCTTCCATGTGCATTCGCCCTCTCATGCAGTGGCCGGGGACCCCGAAGGGAGGGGCCCTTTGTGCCCTTCTTTGCCTGCTCAGGGTATAACAGGTGCTTGGCACACAGTAGGCACCTCTGACTAAGACTGGCACAGCGCCGGGCCAGAGTCAAATCTCCAGCGGCCCAGACACCGGGCAGCTGTTAGAGCCCGGTAACTCCTCGATACCCTCGTCTGCCCAAAAGAGACGTCACCAGCACCGCCAAGGTCACGAGGAGGGGGCAGAAATCAGGTTTCCACGGTCCCCGAGTCCCCAGGCCCAGCAGCTCGTCCCCGCCCGGGCCAGGCCACCAGAGCCCCGAGCGCCAGGTGAGACCACCTTCCCGGGCCATCAGCGGCGCGGTCCGTGGGCTTGGGGGCCCGCCTAGCGAGGCCGTGCGGGCCTACTGCGAGATGGCCTGTAAGATGGACGGAGGAGGGGGCAGGGGGGTCCTGGGGGTGCCAGAGGGAGCCGCCCACCTACCTCTCCGGTGCTGGGGTTGGTCCCGTACTTCTTTATCCAAGGCACAATGTTCCTGAAGCAGGAGGGCAAAGGAAAAGCCCTCAGGGCGGCAGGCCTTCAGGCCCCTCGGGACTTCCCCCGCCCCCCCAAAGCCCCTCCGTGGCACAGCCCTGCATCGGGGTCCGGGCCTGGCTCCCTGTTATCCAGTGGGGGGGGGGGTGTCTGCCAGCCCCCATGCACTCAGGGACGGGAGGGGAGCTCTCAGTGCTCCCTCTCCTCAGTCACACCAGCAGAAAGATGGCACCGTGTCAGCCAATGAGCATTTAAGTGCCTTGGCTGTGCCCGTGGGTAGTGCCCCCCCAGTGAGGGGGCCCTGGCACTAAGGAGTCCCCCCCCAATGATCCGTGATGGCTGCCGCGGGTCACCTGGCACAGGTCGGGGGCCCAGGCCCATTCCCAGTTGGGCTGTGGAGCCGGAGCCCACGGGGATTATGATTCAATTCAAAGGGGGGGTGGGCTCCAAGCCCCCTGAGCGCCTTCTGCTCCAGACAGCCCCACGGGCACGGGCCCCCGAACCTCCAAGGGGCCACAGCCGCGGCCAAAGGCCCGGGGGAGATGACCAGGCCAGGGTCCGTTGTCCCCAAAGCGGGAGGGGGACACTCACAGCAAGTCAAAGACGACGCCATCGGGGGTGCAGACCGGGTACTCGAACGGCTGCAGCGACAGGCTGGGGCAAACACAGGCAGTCAGGGGAGGGGCGCCGACCCAGGCTGACGCCTCCCCCTCCCCTTCCCCTGGCAGCCGGGGGGGAGGAGGGGAGGGCTCAGCCTGAGCCGGGGAACGGCAGGGCCTGGCTCCCGATTCTGCCTCTGACGCTCCCTGCCCACGCCATCTGGAACAGGGCGCCCAACCCCCCTGAGCCTCAGTCTTCTCATCCACATAATGGGGGACCAGAGGCCTCCCTGCTGCCGCTCTCCCCCCTTCCCTGCCAACACAACAAGACCTTCCCAAGTCCCAGCTCTGCTCTCGGCACTCAGTGCCCTTCGGGGGCACGCGCCATCTCCTCAGGTTGGCATTCAAGGCCCCAGACCACTTTCTTTCCTTCCTATGACATTCCTGCCCCCGGCCTTCCACCTCCCACTCCGGGGAGTCTAAGGAGACCCCGACCCCATGCTGCCGAGGAGGGGGTCAGCGGGCTGCCCTCTCAGTCCCCTGGCCTGGATGGGAGGCCGCCCGTTCATGGGGTCGTTCTCCCTGCAAGCTCTTAGCCCTCGGGGGCCCAGATCCCGTCTTATTTGCCCTCAAACCCCTGAGGATCGGGAACCCCGGGCACTGGGAGGAGAGCTTTATGATGGCACGAGGAAGAGCTTACCTGCAGTGATCAAAAGGCAAGCGACGGAAATGGGCCTGGGGGAGATCTGGGCGGAAGGAAACGGGTGTCGGGGAGAACGGAACTGGGGGGGGCCAAAGCTCACGCAGCGGGCCCCTGCCAGGACACCTCCCCCAAACCGTGCTGCTCTCCTGGGGGGAGGGGGGGCCAGGGTGGGAGAGGGAGAGGCGACAGGGAGAGCTCCATCCCCTCAGTCAGCCCAGCCCCCCCCCAGTCCACTGGAGCTCGGCCTGGCCTTAGGCCAGCCTGCAGGGTCTCTCCCCAACATCTGAGGCCGGCTAGCCCCCCTCCAATGACGAGCCAGAAGGACGCAGCCCAAGGGTGCCCCCTAGAATGCCGGCTCTGCTCTTCACCACCTACGTGAGCTCAGAGAAGTCCCATCCCCCATTTTCCCGCTGCCCTTCTGCCTCAGACTTTAGCTTGAGCGCAGTCGGATGCCCACAGGCACAAAGTAAGCACCTACTGTATACAAGGCACTGAAGAAACGGACAAAGTGGAGCCTGCCCTCCCCAGGCCTCACGCAGCCATCTGGATCAAAAATGGGTCACAGTGTGGGGTCATGGGGGGCCAGGAGACCAGCTTCAAGTCTGGCTGCAGCCAATGACCACTTAGGGGACCCCGGGCAGGGTGCCAGGGGCACAAAGGCAAGAAAGGAAGAGTCGCCGCCCCCAAAGTCTGTGTGTTTTCTCAGAGAAACAACAGAAAACTCAGAATGAAGAAAAGCTAATGGGGGCGGGGGGGGGGCCTCCAGCAGTGGGGGATCAGGGAAAGGCTTCCCGTAGAAGCCGAGGGGACTCCGAGGCAGGCGTCAGGACAAAGGCGCGGCGGGGGGAGACGAGCAATCGGGTGGCCTGAACGCCAAGGCCAGTGTGCCTGGCCGGCAGAGCTACGCCAGGGAAATGACATGAGGAGGCAGAAAAGGAGGCAGAGGCCGCTCGGAAAGGGCTTGTACCTCGTGGCAGAGGCAACAGGGAGCCACGGAGGCTTACTGAGGAGGGAGTGCCGTGGACCGATCCACACCTAAAAGAACTGACTGCGTAAAGACGGCCCAGGGACAGGGGGCGAGGACGCGGTCCCCTCCTCTGCACCCCGGGAGCCCCGCTGAAGGCTGGCAGGCTCCACCCACCTTTGTTTAGAGGTGCCCAGGCTGGACCCCGGGACTTCTTCCTTATTAGGACCTAAGCTCCCCGAGGACAGCCTCTTGTCCCTGTGTCCCCAGGGTTTAACAGAGGGCCTGGTATTCAGCAAGGCCTTACTAAGTGCTTGCTGCCTAACGCGCGACCAGCGGCTGTGAGTAACGAGGAGCTAGAGGGCCGTTTCTCCCCCGTCCCTGCTCTCCCTCCAGCCTGACCGAGAACGAGGCAGGAGACTCCAAAGAGCGCCAGAGGAAGCCGCTCTGGCCGGGAACCGGACAGAACACATGGGACACGGGCCCTTGAGGAACCAGGGCATGCTGGGTACTCACCAGGCTTCTTGCCCCCATAGAAGTGCGTGTACTCGGCACACGTTATGTACCTGAAAGAGACAGCGGAGTCCCCCGATGCTGAGCCCGGCCCCTGCGGCGTGCAGCTCTAGAGCCGGGACCCCCGCTCTGCTCTAGAGCCAGGGCCCCCACACTCTGGACTGCAGACCTAGCTCTGCTCTAGAACCAGCGGCTCTGCTCTGGAACCAGGGCCCCCACAGCCCAGGCTGCAGACCTAGCTCCGCTCTAGAACCAGCGGCTCTGCTCTGGAACCAGGGCCCGTGTCTGGGCCGCAGACCCAGCTCTGCTCCAGAACTCGCACTGTGCCTCGGAGAGGGCACCAGCCAGAAGCAGTCAGGGCCCTCACCAGGCTCGCGGTCCAAGGGGGGGACACCGCGCCAACAAAGACCCGAGGCCGGGGGTCCCGAAGCTCGCACCACCCCGCCCCCCCAGAGCCAGAAGAGCCCCTGCTTTTTCCCGAGAGGAGGCGGGGTGCCGCCACTTGGCCCGGGTCACGTCGCCAGAGCCCCCTCTCCCCCGCACTGCGTGCCTCAGTTTCCTCCGCGGCCAGGGGCAAAGGCGCCCCCTCCTCCAGGCCCGAGCTCCGCGCCCCGACCCCCACCTCCCCGCCCGGGACCTCGGAGCGCCCTCCCACCCCTTCAGGAGCCTCCCCCAGCCCGGAGCGCCCTCGGAGACGCCGGGCAGGCCCTCACATCTTATCCTTCTGGTGCTGCCGCTTCCCCATGGCGGCGGCGGCGGCGGGGGCGGCCCCGAGCGCAGGACCCGAAACAGACTCCTCGGGGAAGCAACTCCCGGGCAGCTAGCCGGCCGCCCATGCAGCCCCACTTCCGGGACGCCTCCGGAACTTCCGGCGGTCCCTCCGGAAGTCCCCGGTCTGCTGGGAAATGTAGTCCAGCGACCGGCAGGGAAAGGCGCGGCCTCACGGAGCATGCGCAGAGAAGACTTGGCCAAAGTAAAATCAGAGAGGTAAGGTTAAGCGTTTGGAGGCCACCTCCCGTGACACGGCAGCGGGGGACCCCCGAAACTCACCGCTTGAGACCTGGAGATTTGCCCGGCGAAGAACTTGAGGGCTTACAGGGATGCAGGGACCTGGACGTTAGAGCTCATCTCGTGCAACCCCCTCATTTTACAGATGGGGAAACTGCGGCACACTTGTCCGATGGCATACAGGTAGCGAGGTAGCAAATGCAGGGATTCGAACCCAGGCCCTCTGGCTCCAAATCTAGCGCTCTCCATCGCATGGCTCATCTCATTCGATCCCCTTATTTTTACAGAAAGAGAAACTGAGGCACACTTGTCCTGGAACACACAGTGGCAAATGCAGGGATTCGAACCCAGGTCCTCATGTCCAGTCATTATTTGAGGAACGGGGCTTCTGAAGCCCAGAGGGGGAAATAGTCCTCGCCAGCCCCTCCCCATTTAGTTGCTAGGCAGCTCGATCAATCAGAGTCAGTTCCACAGTCAAATATCAAATGTCTCCCCCGCACGTGAAAGGCAAAGGAGCCCCGAGGAAATGTGTGGGAGCCGGAGAGAGTCAGCCAGCACGTGTGGATTAATAAAGCCCCAGCACAGGGCACCTGTGTCCTCCTCCAGGTGTGACGCGCTCCCTGAGCTGCCAGCTCAGCCAGGCTGACATGGCTCTCCCTGAGTGCAAGCCCACTTCCCACTGACCCCGTTACACCGTCCCTCCTCCCGGGGCTGTTTCTGTCTAGGATGGGGTGTCTCTGTGGGTTACTGACTCCAGAATGTAAGAAAGCAGTTTTGTCCAAGGGAACCCCCAGACTCCACTGTGAGCTGCTGCCTTAATTACACACGAGGATGTCGAGGTCCAAAGAGGTGAGGGTCCAGCTGGGGGAATGATTTTGAGGTCAGGCTCAGGGCCCAGTCTGGATCTTTGGTCGAACCCTAATTTGTAAGTACTTTTCCTGGGGCTGCGGTGATGACTCCTTATTATGGGGGGCCCCAGAGATCCCCTTCCCCCTGTCTGGTCTGCTGGAGATCCAAACGCCAGAATTCTGGGGCCTTGAGTGAGCCAGTACCTCAAGAAGTTTCCCCCCCCCCCCAAAAAAAGGGGCATCTTTACTGGGAGAAGAAAAGACTTTAACCGTGGGATCGGGGAAGGAGGCAGAGGTGGTCTGTGGCAGCATCAGGGACTCAGGACAGACGTGGCAATTTATCCCCCCCCCCAATAATTATGCGCCTATTGAGAGCACGGGGTAGCGGGGGGGGGGGGGGCCTCCATCCTTCCCTCTCCCTGAGTGGACGGGGGTGCGGGGGAGGTTGATTCCTGGTTCTCTCATAATCTCAACCCCCATTTATTAAGCTCCTCTTATGACAGCTGAGTGGAGAAGGGCAGCCGGGAGGCCGGCAGCTGGTGCCATAATCCAAGAGGGAGGGGTGAGGAGCTGCATCCGGCGGGGCAGCGTCTTGGAGAGGGGGAGGCGGGAACCAGCTGTGTTCTGAACTTGGCTCCTGATTGGCTGCGAAGGATGAGGGGGGAGTGAGGCGCTGGTGAGACACCTGGCTAGCAGCCGAGGGACCGGGAGGCTGCTGGCGCTCTCCATGGTCCTGAGGCCCTTAGGAAGAGGGAGGTTTGGGGAGGAAGATGGGTTCGAGCTTAAGGCATCTCTGAGACGTCCTGCACAAAACCGCCGCTAGGTGGCGCTCCGAGGGGAGGTCGGGAAATCTGAGAAACATCAGATAGAGACGAGAATGGACCCCAGTGGGCTCGGGGACCCAGACCCCCCCAACTCTGAAAAGGAGCTTGGGGGGCTGTGAGGGATCATTGTTATCCCATTTCACAGAGGAGGAAACTGAGGCTTCTCAGAGCGGAGCTTGATGACTAGAACAAGATGGAGCCAGGGCTCACACTCAGCCCTTCTCCTGCCTTCCTGATCCTGGGCCACACACACGTACATGCACATGTGCCCAACGCACATGTATAGATACTGCACTCATATACCCAGGTGCACAGTGTAGCACATATGTGCAGACCTTGCACACACACCATGCACACATGAACATGTTCACACACGTAGATGCTGCACATGCACCCAGAGAGCTCATCTATCTGTCGCTTATTCCCCAGTTACCCGCCCCATTAGAATGGGCTTATTTGAGGGCGGGGGTGGGCTTGGGGGCCTTATTCCCACTAAGGAGGAGCTTTCCAAATGCTTTTTAACACGATTTGGGCCGTGCTGCTGAAGGCGTGCTCCCTGTGAAGGAGCACCCAGCTGGGCCCATGGAAGGAGCCGTTCTGACTCATCCTCAGGAACAAATTGGCTCCCTCGGGAGCAGACAGACAATTTCATCCCTGGTGCCGGGAGCCTGGTAGAGCGGGTGCTTAATGATATTATTCATGGAAGCAACGAGGAGCCGCTGCTTCGCTCGGCCCCCAGGATGGCTGGAGAGAGACCCCAGACCTCGGAGGTAGAATCTGAGCCGTGAAATCTGGGCCCTTAGGGCCTTCAGGCCTGGAGCTTTCCTTCTCCAGGCCCCCAGCTCCACTTTTGTTGAGAACAAAGAGAGAAAGTACAGCGTGGGTTGTTGGATCATCATTACTATTTTTCACTTAGCCCAGATGACGGGTGACAGCTGTCCAGCAAAGAAAACCGTCTGATCGCTTCTCATCAGTCGCCTCCAAGCCCTTGGAACTCCTCCTCCTTACCTCCGGGGCCCTGGCAGGCCCACGTGACTCACTGGAAGCAAGGGCACCCCTCTGGCTGCTCCCTCTGGCCCAGAGACAGACAAGACAGCCATGGGCCACTTCCAGAGTGGCTTCTTGTAGGGGCCCCAGGAAGAGGGCAGGGAAGGGGGTGGGTGAGGACTCTCTCCTTCCAGCTCAGAAGGAGGCTTTGAGGATGCTGGGAGAAAGGCATGAGGGCTGGGGGAGGAGGGGCTGGGCCTGCCAGCCCCTGGCAGTGAGGGCCATTCCGAACAGCATGGTAGGCGTCAGCTGCTGCTCCCTGGGCTGTTGGCGCTGGGAGGTCCTGCGCTGTCCTGGCTGGGGGGCTGCACCGTCTCCACTGTTTCATCCAGGCTCCCACTAGGGAATACCACGTAGCGGGTACTGCCCGAACCTGGAGGGTCCTTCACGTTCTCCTTACTGTGCCTGATTCCATAGCCAAAGTAAACGCCAAATCCTGCAGGGGGAGAGGAAGGTTAGTCTCCCCAGGAGCCCTGGGCCCACCTGAGAAGGTGGGGAGGGCCTAGAGGCTGGTGCATCCCAGGAAGCATTGGGAGCCAGGAAAAGACAACTCTTGAGAGGACATGGAGCTCCCACAATATCCAAGAGGCTTCTGGTCCAGACATTGTGATCAAGCAAAGGGGCCACCCAGCCTCTGCCTGAACACCTTCAGACAAGGGGAACCTCATTTAACAACTATGTCAATATTATGGATTTCCTTTGTAATCCTGTACATTGTATTTTCTGCATCTTTGTGAGAAGGGGTAGTCAGACTGTCCAAACAACTCAGTCAGACCCCCACCTCTCTCTCCTTTGGGATCCCAGTAACAGAGAACCTCTAATTCTGCTGGGAGCCTGTGGTCCAGAGGGAAGGGTCCAGCCAGACCAGAAAAGATAGACTTGGATGAAGGCTTCCATGATCCACTCTCTCCTCCTCCCCAACCTGAGCCTTCAAAGTGAGCCCCAACTAGATGGTAAAATAGTGATGGTTTATTTGAAAGGGATAAGGCCCCATTCTCAGGGCAGGGACAGAATATATACCAGAAGCCCCTCAAGACCATGGGACATTTATTTTTGTCTTTGTATCTCCAGGGCCTCAAAAAGCACCTGACTCACAGTTGATGTCTGCTGCATTAAAGCACAGTGGTGTGGGAAGATGACCATGTTCCCAATCTTGCAGAGACCCTATTGACCTCCCAGAATGACACTGAGATACTCACCTGCCACCAGCCAGATTGCAAAGCGCAGCCAGGTCATGTAGCTCAGTTTCAGCATGAGACAGATGTTCAGAAGGATGCTGAGGGCTGGAATCAGGGGCACCCAAGGGATCTAGAAGATAGGGCAGGGCAAGGCTGAAGCACAGCAGGGTAGGGAGAGAGTGGGAGAGTGGAATTGGGCAGGTGTGTGTGTGTGGGGGGGTGATCTGCTCAGCCCCCTTCCCCAAGGAAGGAGTGGCTCAGGTGTACCAGGATTGTTATCAGCTTAACCAAAGCTTCTCTCCTTCACTTGCACTGGCTCCTCATTCCCTCTCTTCCTCCATCTCAAAACACCTTCAGCCTTCACCAAGGGTGAGAAGAGTCATCATTAGCTCTGAAACCAATTTTCTTTAGAAGTATACAAACAGAAGCAGGAGCAGCTAAGAACTTGCAGGTGCCAGAAAGTGATTTGGTAGGAGGGTGAGTGGGCAGGTATGTCTTAAAGGGGATTCCAAGGATCCCAGAGGTCAGTGTGAGCAGTGTAGAGACTGAACATTTGTGCCACAGCAGTCATTTAGTCATTCAACAAGCAGACATTATGTGCCACTATGTGATAGACATTGCACTAAGCATTGGGGCATTGTGCCTAAGTGTGTGAGTGTTCCTTGGAAATAAATGAAAAACTATATATGAAGCACTCTGGGCTTCAGAGAGAGGATTGTGGCAACTGAGTGTGGACCACAATATAGTATTTTCATTCTTTTAGTTGATATTTGCTTGCATTTTGTTTTCTTTCTCAGTTTTTTTTCCTTCCTTCTTGATCCATTTTTTCTTGTGCAGCAAGAAAACTGTATATATATATATACATATATTTTAACATAATTAACATGTATTAGACTATCTGCCATGTAGGAGAGGGGGGAGGGTGAAGGAGGGGAAAATTTGGAACAGAAGGTTTTGCAAGGGTCAATGTTGAAAAATTACCTATGCATATGTTTTGTAAATAAAAAAAAAGTTTAAGCCCTGGGCTAAATAAACCAAACTATCTTTCCCAGAACCTCTCTGTCCTGCCTTTCCCTATTACTGTCAAGGGCACCCCCCCTCCTCCCAGTCCCTCAGACTCCCAACCCAAGAGGCATTCTAAAGTCCTCCTGATCTTTCTCCCTCCATGCTGTTGCCAAGGCCTATCCATTTCACCTCTTCAATAGCTCTTGTCCATTTCACCTTGGCATCATAACTTGTCA
>JAJPUD010005776.1:0-69607 GCA_023553655.1 Myrmecobius fasciatus
TATATCCTCTTCTGTTAACCTGGGCAATCTATATTTTTGCAGATATTCCTCCATTTCATTTAGATTATCAAAGTTACTGGCATAAAGTTGGGCAAAGTAACTCCTAATTATTGTTCTAATTTCCTCTTCATTGGAAGAAAGTTCTCCCTTATCATTCTTGAGACTAACAATTTGATTTTCCTCTTTCCTTTTTCTTAACAAATTAACTAAAGGCTTATCTATTTTGTTGGTTTTTTTCATAAAACCAACTCTTAGTTTTATTTATTAATTCAATAATTTTCTTATTTTTAATTTTATTAATTTCTCCTTTTATTTTTAGAATTTCCAATTTGGTGTTTAATTGAGGGTTTTTAATCCGTTCTTTTTCTAGTTTTTTTAATAATAAGCCCACTTCATTGATCTTATCTTTCTCTATTTTATACAAGTAAGCATCTAGAGATATAAAATTGCCCCTTATAACCACTTTGGCCGTATCCCACAAATTTTGGTATGTTGTCTCCTTATTGTCATTCTCCTGGATGAAATTATTGATTGTGCCTATGATTTGCTCTTTCATTCTTCAGGATTAGATTATTTAATTTCCAATTACCTTTTGGTTTATTTTCTCCTGGCCATATATTGCATGTGATTTTTATTGCATCATGATCTGAAAAAGATGCATTTACTATTTCTGCCTTTCTGCATTTGATTTTGAGGTTTTTATGCCCTAACACATGGTCAATTTTTGTATAGGTTCCATGGACTGCTGAGAAAAAAGTAAACTCCCTACTGTCTCCATTCAACTTTCTCCATAGATCTATCATACCTAGCTTTTCTAACAATTGGTTTATCTCCCTAGTTTCTTTTTGTTAATTTTGTGGTTTGATTTATCTAATTCTGAGAGAGCAAGGTTGAGCTCCCCCACTAGTATAGTTTGGCTGTCTGTTTCTTCTTGCATCTCTCTTAATTTCTCCCCTAGGAATTTGGATGCTATTGCACTTGGTGCATATATATTTAGTATTGATATTGCTACATTATCTATGGTACCCTTTAATAAAAGATAGTTTCCTTCCTTATCTCTTTTGATTAGATCTATCTTGTCTTTTACTTGATCTGAGATAAGGATTGCTATCCCTGCTTCTTTTTGTTCCCCTGAAGCATAATAGGTCCTGCTCCAGCCTTTTACCTTCATCCTATATGTGTCACTATGTTTTAGATGTGTTTCTTGTAGACAACATATTGTGGGATTCTGGTTTTTAATCCAGTCTGATATCTGCTTCCGCTTTATGGGAGAGTTCATCCCATTCACATTCACAGTTAGAATAACTAATTCTTTATTTCCTGCCATCTTATTTACCCAAGTTATGTTTTCCCCTTTCCTTTCCCCTTTCTCCCTTCCCTCCTCCTCAGTACTTTGCTTTTGATGACCCCCTCCCCCAAATAATCCTCCACCCTTTAGCTCCCCTCCCCCTTTTTTTTAACTCCTTTCCCCTGATTCTTCTATTTTCCCTTCTATTAGTTTGTCCCTTACTTTTCCTCCTTTCCCTCCCACTTCCCTCTTGCAACAGACAAGTTTCTATGTGAAATCAAATGTCTGATATACACTTTTAGAACCCAACCTGATGAGAGTAAGATTTACACAATGCTTATCTCCCTCACCTCTTTCTCTCATTTATATTAGGTTTTCTTTGCCTCTTCAAGTGATTTTACCTTGTTTTTACCTTCTTTTTTTTAGATCTTATTTTACCACTTTTTCCCTCTTTTCCCCAGTATGACAATCTTTCCCCCTCTAGTTCTCTTTTTCATATTATCAAAGTAATATCTAGTTAATTATACCCCCAAACTTTAAGTATCCCCCTAGTAAAAATAAAGTTCTCAAGAGTCCTTTCCTTTTTACCTTTTTATGCATCTCTTGAGTTCTGTGTTTGGATGTCGAATTTTTTGTTCAGATCTGGTCTTTTCATTAGAAATAGGTGAAAATCACCTATATCATTGAATGACCATCTTCTTCCCTGGAGGATAATGCTCATTTTAGCTGGATAAGTTAATCTTGGCTGTAATCCAAGTTCCTTTGCCCTTCGGAATATCTGGTTCCAGGCCCTTCGATCCTTCAATGTGGAGGCTGACAGATTGTGTGTGATTCTAATTATTGATCCTCAGTATTTGAATTGTTTCTTTCTAGCTGCCAGCAGAATCTTTTCCTTGGTGCTATAGTCCTGAAATTTAGCCACAATATTCCTTGGGGTTTTAATTTTGGGGTCTCTTTCAGGAGGTGATCGGTGAATTCTTTCAATGGTGATTTTGCCTTTTGATTCTACAATCTCAGGGCAGTTTTCTTTCAGGATTTCCTGGAAGATAGTGTTTAGATTCTTTTTTTCATCATGGCTTTCAGGAAGTCCAATAATCCTTAGATTGTCTCTCCTAGATCTATTTTCCAAGTCAGTTGTTTTTCCTAGGAGATATTTCATATTTTCTTCTAATTTTTCATTTTTTTTGTTTTTGTTTGACTGATTCTTCAAGTCTTAGTGAGTCATTCACTTGCATTTGTTCAATTCTTATTTTTAAAGGGTTGTTTTCTTCAGTTACCTTTTTAAGCTCCTTTTATAACTGGCCAATTTGTTCATTGCATTCTTTTTCCACCTCACTAATTTTATTTTTCAATAAATTAGTGTGTTTTTCATATCTCTTTTGCAAGGCATCATATCCTTCTTGCAAGATATTGTATCCTTCTTGCACTGATTTCAGTTTATTTTCCCATTTATCCTCCAGCTCTCTTTTGAGGTTCTTTATGCAATCTTCAGAAAGGCCTTTTGAAAAAGTGACCAGTGATGGTCTTTGATACCTTCTTCTGGTATTTTGTCTAAAGGAACCTCAAGATCTGGGGTCATCGCTTCTTTGCCTTGATAAAAGCTGTCTATGGTGAGAGCTCTCTTTTGCTTCTTCATTTTTTTAGACAGCGTGTATATTTCTTTAAGGTTTGGAAAAGCCGCGGCTAAAGCTCTTTTGCCCTGGGGCAATTCCGCGAATTAACTTAAGGTGCTGGGCCGGTGGGGGCTAGGACTAGTTCCAAATTACTTCTTAAACAAGGCAAGTCTGCCAGAACACCTGTCCCCAATCAGGGCAGAGTGTCCCGAGTGCCTCAGATAAACTCCAGGTGTTTGGAATTTGGAGTTATGAGTTTGGAATTTCTGCCAAGATGAGCTGAGCTGAGTCCCACCCTCACTTCTGGCCTACATAGGAGTCATCTATTTATCTCTCTGTCCGAGTTAGACAAACCTGATATGAAGTTCTTCAAAAAGCAGTGCCCAAATATTTCTGAGTTTGTTGACTTGAAGATCTGTTCAGAGGCTTATTTTATTGTTGATTTGAGAGAAGATCGGAGGAGAGGCAGAGTCACCTTTTCACTCCACCATCTTGGCTCCGCCCCCAGAAGTCGGACAGTCTTAATATACTTTTAAGCTTTATAACTTTGTATAGCTCTTTACATGTATTATCTCATTTGAGTCTCAGAAAAACTCTGTGGGATCAATACATTTTGCAGGTGAGGAAACTAAAGCTCAGAGAATTAAGTTACCTGCCCAAGATCACACAGCTTCTAGCAGAGACAATATTGGGTCACATTTCCCTCACCCTTAGTCTAGCACTACCCACTGTGTAACATCACCTCTCCGAGACAAATGTTCTTTCTCTTACTCTGCATTTCCTTCTCTTGCTCTCCCTTTTCCCTTTCCCTTTTCCTCTCCCTTCCCCCTTTTCCTTCTCTCTCAGACATAGAAAAGGGAAGCCAGGGAAACAATATATACACTTATTACAACAATGTAACTGGAAAAAGTCACAACACAACTGAAAGCTATGGAAATAGACTGATGAAGCTTGACACCTCTCCAGCTTGCTTCTAGATGCAAGGGACTATGGGTATAGGTGATATTGCATACAACATATTTATATGTTACTTAGTTTTTGAATCTTTTTTTCATACTCTATTTTACAAGATGACTCTGTAGAAAGGCCAAGGGAAGGAGGAAGGGCAGAATAAAAATATGGGTGACAAAAAACAAAAGCTCTCAATAAAGTTTTATTGAAAAAAAAAAGAAGAGAGAATCTATCACTAGTCATCTAGATTATTGCCACGGCCTTCTCATCAGGATGTTGGCCTTTAGCCTCTCCTTCCTCCAACCCAAGCTGCCAGATTAATTTTCCTTAAATATCACTTGCATCCTGTCATTCCTTTGTTGGAAATCTTATAATGGTTTTCTACTACCAACAAGTTAAAGACTGACCTCTCATGTCTGGCCTTTCAAGGATCTCCAGAGTCTGGCTCCACTCCACTAAGTTTTCTACCATCCCCAGTTATCTGGGCTCTTCTTTCATTCGCTTCCTTTATAAAAAGCCTATCTCCCAAGAAGGCAACGCGGTATAGAAAAAAGAGCAATGAATTTGGCTTTAAAGGACCTCTATTCAACACTTACTTTTGTTGCTTAATACCTATGTGACCTTAGGCAAGTCACTTCCCATAATCTGTGCCTCAATTGTCTCATGAAGGAGTGGATTAAATGATTCTGTAGGCAAGAAAGAACTATTTCCACTAAAGATCACAAAGAATTGAACGCGGTTGAAAAACAACTAAACAGCAACAACAAGAGGGGGGAAAGAGAAATGGAGAGAAGGAGAGGGAGAGGGAAGGCTGGAGAGAGAGAGAGAGAGATAGACAGAGACAAGTGTAGAAGTAAGGACAAAAGTAATTTGTGAATTCTAGTCACATGGTATTCTCCATCAGCAGAGTGAAGAGTGGATATTTTGAAAAGCTTCAAAGCCTCACATTTTTGTTAATTTAGTCATATCTTAAAAACATTTGAGCATCACCCTCTCAGAAAAAGGTCAGTAAGGAGGCCTTC
This sequence comes from Myrmecobius fasciatus, assembly GCA_023553655.1. Lineage (NCBI taxonomy): Eukaryota > Metazoa > Chordata > Mammalia > Dasyuromorphia > Myrmecobiidae > Myrmecobius > Myrmecobius fasciatus. Next base: position 4,875 of record JAJPUD010005776.1, read on the forward strand.
TGTAATATGAGTCATTACTCCCACCCCAATTTATTTGGTGTGAAATTCAAATTGTCTTGTGACTGGTTTTCTTATATTGGATTCCATGGATCTAGCTGCCAACGAAGATTCAAGAAAAAGGCATGAGAACAGAGGGTCAGAATGCAGGGCAATGCTTTATTTGGGAAACAGTGATCTGTGGCTTGAGTTTCAGGAGACTAACTCAGTTTCTGATATGGTCTAGGCAGAAAGATGGACTCTCATATAGTGTTTCCTATTTTCCGAGCTTGTTTCCTTCAATTCTGGAAAAATGATAGGACAGGGATTATCATGCCCATCTTTTTGTTGTTTTTCGTACCTGTGATTTCATCAGTAGGGAGCTCTCCACAAGGAAATCTCCTCTACTAATGCAACAATAGCACCTTCTCCCTAATAGATAATCTTGGAGAATTGCCTGGGGACATAGATGGACAGCTAGGTGGTGCTGTAGTGAATAGATTGCCCATCTGGAGTCAGGAAGACCTCACACATTTATTAGCTGAATGACCCTGGGCAAGTCGCTTAATCCTGTTTTCCTCAGTTTCCTTAACTGTAAAATGTGCTGGGAAAGAAAATGGCAAATCACTCCAGTATCTTTGCCAAGCAAACTCTAAATAGGGTCACAGAAGGTTGGACATGACCGAAATGTCTGAACCACAAAAAAACTGAAACCTAACATGTACTTCAGTGATTTCAAATATTCTGAGAAGAGGACCATCCATAGGCTTCAGCAGATGGCCAAAGAGGCCTGCGATGACACCAAAAAGCCTAAAAGCACTTGATCTTGGAGGTCCCTTCCAATTCTACCATTCTAAGATTCGATAAGGTGTCTAAGTTAAAACCCATCCTTTTGGGGTGGGGTGTGAAAGGGAGAAATTGATTTTGCATTTGTTTAGAACATCTCCTTTGTTCTATTTCTCCAAAGTTTCCATTCTCTCTTTGCCAAAGAAAGTTCTAAATTTCCCCCACTGGTTACAATTAGCGAGTCATTCATTACTGGGCTAGAAGTTTCCAGTGAAGCCCAGAGCTATTCCTGCCAGCCTACTTAACAATGCCCGGTGTGGCATCTTTGGGGGTTTGCAAGAAAGTTGCTTTTAATTGCTCAAGTTGAAATTGCATGCCAAAGCTAACAAAGCCCCTTGAGCCTATTCTAATCTCAGAGCCGCAGCGTGATTAGGAAAGTGATTCTCTGATTGTTTGTGTCCAACTCTATGCACAAACATCGTCAGGAACTGAGCTCATCAGCTCCTAAGCAGCCCATTCTGTAGCCCATCACTGGGATAGTGCCGCTAACTTTTTTCCACTATTGGAACCCATTGCCCCGCACTCACCTTTGCTCAGTGTTCATTCCATTCTCCCCTTCCCTTAGATTAGAAACTTCTAGGATCGGTTTATGGGTTTGTATCCTCCAGCTCTGAGCTCAGAGCTTTACACAGAATAATTATTGCTTGAAGTGGATCAGATTGATCTTAGTCCCAAAAAGCAATCGGAGTTCTCCTGCACCCAATCTAGCCAGAGCATAGCAGAGCAGTCCCACTAAGCCTTCCCTAGCTACACATCTCATTTGAATTTCAGGTAAAATAGTGTAGCAAAGAGCAGTTTATTAAGTTCTTATTGTGCGCAAGATATGCTGCTAAGCACAAAAGGAAGTTAAAACAAAACAAAAAACTGGTCCCTGACCTTAAGGAGCTCACATTCTTTTTCTAAAAAGTTATTTGTTTCAATGTACAAAAATAATTTTGCTCTCTTCCCTGCCCCTTGCTTTGGAGGGAGGAGGAGAAAAACTGAAGCCTTGTAACAAACATACAGTTAAGCAAAACAAATTCTTATATTGGCCATATCCAAAAACATCTCAATTTTCACAGCAAGTCCATGTTTTCTCTGTTAGGAGGAGGATAGCATTATGGATTTTCTGGAATCATGGTTACTCATCTCATTGATCAGCGTTCCTAAGTCTTTCAAGGTTGTTTGTCTTTCCAATAGTGTTGTTATTGTGTAATTGGTTCTCCTGGTTCTGCTCACTTCATTCTTCATCAGGTCATACAAGTCTTCCCAGGTTTTTCTGGAACTGTCCCTTTTATCTTATCTTATGCATTAATACATTCATGTGGCATAATCTAATTCTGATACTCCCTGATTGATGGGCACACCCTTAGTTTCTGGTTCTTTGCCACTACAAAAATCTGCTGTAAAAATCTTGTCTTTCTGTGATTTCTTTTGGGTTTAAGCTTGGTAGTGTTATTAAATTCACATTCTAATGAGAGACAACATGCAAACAATTTTATATGCAAGATATAAGCAGCATAAATTTTTTTGTCTTTTTTTGTCTTTTTCTTAAATTTTATTTTATTTGCAAAACATATGTATGGGTAATTTTTCAACATTAACTCTTACGTAGCTTTCTGTTACAGATTTTTCCCCCCAACTCCCCACCCCTCCCCTAGATGGCAGGATATCCACTATGTGTTAATTATGTTAAAAATATTTGGCAAATCGAATATATGTGTACATATTTCCAAACTTATCATTGTTGTGCAAGAAAAATTGTATCTACACAGAAGACATATCAGATAAAGGAAATACAATGTAAGCAAACATCAATCAAGAGTATGAGAATGTTATGTTGTGGTCCACATTTCACATCCCTCTCTCTGGGTGTATATGGCTTTCTTCACTGAACAATTGGAAGTGGTTTGAAACATTTCATTGTTGAAGAGAGCCATGTCCATCAGAATTGATCGTCATATAGTATTGTTGTTGCCGTGAATAATGATCTCCTGGTTCTGCTCACTTCACTGAGCATCAGTTCATGCAAGTCTCTCCAGGCCTCTCTGAAATCGTCCTGCTGGTCGTTTCTTACAGAACAATAATATTCATATATCATAATTTATTCAGCCACTCTCCAATTGAAGGGCATCTATTCAGTTTCCAGTTTCTAGCCACTACAAAAAGGGCTGCCACAAACATTCTTGCACATGTGGGGCCCTTTCCTTCCTTTATGATTTCTTTGGGATATAAGCCCAATAGAAATGCTAAGCAGCATAAATTGAAGATAATTACACAACGAGAAGAATATTGGAGTAGGAGTCAGTTGAGATTTAGGTTTAAATCCTAACTCTGATATTTATTAGCTGTATGATCTACACAAAGTTACCTCTCTGAGTTTCAGTTCCTTCTACAAAATGAAGGAGTTGAATTCAGAGGTCTCCTAGTTCTAAATCTAGGATCCTATGTGTGACTTTGGACAAGTCACTTAACTTCCCTGAGACTCAGTTTCCTCTCCCATAAAATTAAGGGTCTAGATTCAAGGATCTTTAAGACCCCTCTCATTTGTAAATTTTCCTAAATTTTCCACTTTTATTCAGACTACAAAAATTAAAATAAATCCCTTACAATAGTGCAGTCCTTTATGTTTCCATGGATATTTCCTCCTTTGATTCTCACAATAAAAGGTGAAGCAGGGATTTTTATTCCCATAAAAACCAAGGCTTGGAAAGGTAAAAGGAGTTAAGGTCATACTTATGTCAGAGTCTAAACTAGAGGTACAGCTCAGTTATTCCATGTCATTGGCCTTCATACTAGTCTTACTAAGTATTGCGTGATACAATGGAATCAACATACTTCCATAGCCAGAGGACTTGGGTTCAAATTCTACTTATATCTTTTACTGCATGACCTTGGGCCTATGCTTAACTTCAATTGGTCCTTCATTAATGTCCTTCTCTATAAAATGAGGTGGTCACAGTAGATCTAAAACTTTTAACTTAGGGAGCATTAACTTTATTTTAAAAAACATTTTGATCTCTATTTCAATGGAGTTATCAAAAAGATAATTTTGTAATCCTGTGTATTTTATTTCATGCATCTAAAAACATGATTCTGAAACTAAAATCCATAGGCTCCATTAGTTTGTCAAAAAAAGGTCAAGGACACAAAAAAGGTTATGGATTCCTAGACTACATGGGGGTAGCTAGGTGATGGTGCTGGGCCTGGAGTCAAGAAGACCTGAGTTCAAATCAGACCTCAGACACTTTATAGCTATATCACCCCGGCAAAAAGTTATTGCAAGATAAAAAGATGGAAACCCTAAATGGGGACATGAAAAATCAGACAGGACTGAAATTACTGGATAGCAACAAAGACTAGATGGTCTCCTAGGTCCTTACTAGCTCTACATCTAGGCTCCTGTGATTGTTTTATGAGAAGAAATAGACAATACCTATGTGACCTTCGACAAATCAGTCTTCCTCTCTAAGGCACAGATTTCTCCTTCATAAAATCAAAGTGTAAGAAAATAGCTTCTGAGTTATCTTTTTTATCTTATTCAGTAATTGTAGGTATAGCCTTGGGAAAATCCTCAGTTTCTTCACAAATAAAATCAGGAGGTTGAACAAGATGAGCTTTGAAATCCTTCTACATCAAGAAATGTGATATTAAAATTTGTTTTTTTTTAATTTCTAGTTTCCTCTTCTGTAAAAATAAGAAAGTTGAACTAGATGGCCTCTGAAGTCTCCTCTAACCCCAGATCTATGACATCAGCTCTGAACTATAGCATTCCCAAGTGTTTCTCTCCCTACTCCTATCCTCTGCCTTTTTTTCAGCTCATGTTTTCCTTAGGCTTAACCTTACAAAATACTATCATCACTTGTCCAGATTCATACAGGAACAAAAAAATGTATCCTATATCTTTGGCCTTTAAAAAAAATGTCTAAAGTAAACTTAATAACAGCCCAAAACAAAGCCGAGATCAACCCTAATAACACTAATACTTTTCTTTCTTTGACTACTCCCACACACATCTTATCTCCCCCTAAACATTCTGTGTTTAAGAGCCACAAAATTCATCCTTCATCTTCTACTTCTCTCTTTTAAAAACCATACTGATGTGTTTGTTTGGGGGATCACATCCATTTTGGAAAATACCATTCCATTTTGCTATATTCAGCAAGGCCTCTCCTGTAACAAAGATGACAAACCACAAATAATAGTTCAGCCAAACAAATCAATACATTAACTGCATCTGACAACACATGGAACATCCCACACCATTGGCCTTCCAACAAAGGAATATCGAGAGGATGAAGTAGCTTTTTAAAAAATTTCTTCTCCAGAGCTAGGTCTTGTCATTTTAATTATATGACATTCAATTGGGGTTTATTGGTTTTTCCATTTACATTATTGTAGCCATTGTATATTTTGTTTGCTTACTTCACTCTGTATCAGTTCATATGCTCCTTTCCATGCTCCTCAGAATTCTTTGCATTTGTTTTTTTCTCATAATGCAATATGATTTCATTACATTCACAAGCTGCAATTGGTTTAATCATTCCCTGGATGATAGCACCTTGGATTCCAATGCCATACCTTGACCAGTAGTGCTGCTATGAATATTTTCATATATATGGGATTTTTATTTATATTTTATTTCCTTGGGGTATGTTCATGGCAGTGGGGTTTCTGGGTGAAAGAGTGTGAACATCTTAGTCACTGTTAACATAATTTTAAGCATAATTTCAAATAGTTTTTCAGAATGATTGGACAAATTTGTAGTTCCAAAAGCATGTCCTCCTTCATCAATTATTTATATCTGTGTCATCTTTGACAAGCTACTGGCTATGAGGTGAAGAAGCCTCATGGTTGTTTTGATTTACATTTTTTCTTATTAGTTATTCAGAGCAATTTTTCATATGATTAAATTCTTTGAAAACATTTCATTTCCTTTGGCCTATTGAGTGATAGCTGTTGATCTACATTTGTGTTAATTCTCTACATAATTTGAATATCAGGCATTTATGAGTTATTTGTTGCAAAGAACTTTCTTAGTTTATGGTTTCAATTCTTATCCTAGCTATCCTGATTGTGTTAGTTCATAACTTTTTCATTCTCACATATTCACATTCACATTTGTCTTTTGTGATATATCTCCTAGTTCCCTAAGAATTCTGCCCCAATTATATTTATGAAAGATTCCTCTATAGATTAACTATCCATTTGGACCTTGTGACACATGATGTGAGATGCTAGTCTAAACTTTCTCCCAGTTTACCAAACTGGGAACTTCCCTGAAATTCTTGTCAAATAGTATATCATTCCCCAAGCAGTTTATGTCCTTGGGTTTACCTATCACTGAGTTATCTTCAGTTTCTTACTTATCTAGTCCATTTTATTAATTTACATTTCTTTTTTTTAACCAAATGGTTTTGATGATTATGCTTTATAATGTAGTTTGAGGTCTGGAGGGGTTACTCTCCCCATCACTCCTACTGTTTTTTCCCATTTCTTGTACTATTCTTGCCCTTCTCCAAATGAATTTTATTATTATTTTTGCTAGTTCTCTAAAGTAACCTCTTGGTGGTTTGATTAGTAAATTATCAAATTTGTAAAATAATAATTATCATTTTTTTATATTGGCCTGGCTTAGTCATGGGCAAGCCACTTAAGCTCTGTTTGCCTTAATCCACTGGAGAAGGAAATGGCAAGCCACTTCAGTATCTTTGCCTAGAAACTTCCTGGATGGTATGGCCTAAGGATGACTGAACAGCAACAATAAGACATAAAGAATAAATATCTTTCTAATTCATTCCTTCTTTGTTTCCTGAAAGAGTGTTGACTAATGAAGATCAGTATAGATAGCTCAGGGTTTGAACATTTCTTGGGGTATTTACTCACTTCTTTCTAGTTCAAGGGTCTATGGACTTGGTTTTGAAAACATATTTTGCTATTTCATTACAATTGGTTTACTTTGTAATACTATCATTTAAAATGTGTATTTAAAAATATTATTCTGAGAAAAGGTGCATAGATTTCATCAGACAGACAGATGGGTTCATGATGCAAAAAACCCCAAAAAACCAACTTCTGCTCTAATGGGCAGAGAAAAAAAACCTAAGGTAAAAACCAACAAGTATGTCTAGAGGTAATGAGATTGGCTCTGAGATTGGCCAAGAGTAAGGTCCTAGTTCCATGTAGCTTCCCTTTGTCGCAAAGGTTAAGAAAATTAAAAGCAACAAATAAAATTCATAAAATGCTCTGAGCCCCCAGACAATCTGTTGATTTCTAAGCTGGAATAGTGAACTTCTAGACAGTTGAATTTTTAGTGCAATCAAATATCCACAGGTTTCCCTTCCATCTGTCATGTTGTCTACAGTAAAACACAAAGTCAGAATGCTGTTAAAATTATCTGTCTTTATTTAGCAAACAAGCATTTAAAATAAAGTAAATAACCAGTTGGCAAAATTTTGAAATAGCAAAATAACCTTTAGTAATTCACCTTTCCTTCAGATGCTGTGGCAATAAAACAAAAGGGAGAAATGGAGAGTAGGGTAGATTCACCACTGTTTCATTGGCAACAAGAAGCCAAATTTCACTGGCTCTCTGTTGGGTGTATTAGATTCTCTTAATAAACTAAGCTGCAGGCCATTGAAAGAGAAAGGCTCTAGCCATTTAAGAGCCTGTCTCTTAGGAAGACTTGTCCATCTGCCAATATTATTGCCACTGTGCTCTCACCAATTCCTCTTCTGCCTATTTCCAGAGATTTTTCAAATTCTGTCATCCAGTCCCAATCCCTTGATAAGAGTCCTTTCTTTCTCTTTTTGAAGGCTTGAAAAAAATATAATTCCCATGGTTTCTAATGACTTAGGCCCCCTAGGAGGCAGTCAACTCAGCCATGCCAGAAAAGCTGTCATAAGAATTTTGTAATTGTATTTATATATCTTAAATGTATCTTGGTAGATTTATTCCCAGATATTTCGTGCATTTTATTGTTATTTTAATAGGCTGTTATTTTTATTTTTCTTGGTTTTTATTATTACTGTAGAGAAATACTAACAATGTTGGCAAAAAATTTTATGTGCTACTACTTTACTATAATTATTAAATAGCTTAATTAATGTCTTTGCCAATTCTCTGACATTTTCTAAGTAAACCTGTCATCTGTACATAGGGATAATTTCATATCTTTGCTGACATTTGAGCCTTTAATTTCTTTTTCTTCTCTTATTGCCATTTCTAGAACTGTCAGATAGGAAAAGATAATTTAAATTGATGGTAGATTTATTGCGAAGTTTTGTTTCTCCTTTGCAAGAGCTTAAAAGATTTTGGTTTTAAACAAACACTTTAGAATGTATTAAAAATCTCTCCTATATCGTTCTCTTTTAGGATCTTTAGCATGTTAGAATTAAATTTTATTATAAGAATTTTCTGCCTCTGTTCTGCTGGCTATGAGGTAAAGCCTCATGGTTGTTTTGATTTACATTTTTTTTCTTATTGGTTATTCAGAGCAATTTTTCATATGATTGTTAGATATTTACAGTTCTTTTAAAACTGTTCATTTTCTTTAGTCTATTGAGTGATGGGTGTTTGTCTTATATATTTGTGTTAATTCTCTACATAACTTGAATACCAGACATTTATCAGAGATATGTTTTGCAAAGAACTTAGCTAACTTACAGTTTCATTTTAAAACTACCCCTTTTTAGCTTTGTCTTACGTAGATAAGAACACTTTTTTGATTGAATTAAATGATCAGAAATCAGTTTGAAGTAACCCCAAAATGGGGTCACAGAGAGTAATACATGACTGAAACAGCTGAACAACACAACTGTTTATTATCTTTTAATCAATCAAAGCCATTGTGTAAAATTGTGGTGTTAAATTCAAACAGAGCTGGGGGCCACTAAACTATATCTAAGGATCCCTATGGACCACATGCTTATTAGAAAACTATGTATTAATAGTATCTATGTTTCTTAGTGTTTTTATTTATTTTGCTAAATATTTCCCCAAAACATTTTAATCTGGTATAGGCTGTACTCAGGAATACTGTGGGCTGCATGAAGGCTGTGGGTCACATGTTTGCACCTCTGAATCACTCTAAGAAATTTGCATTGGAATATGGAAATATGTTTAGAAGAATTCCATATGTTAAACTATATCAGATTGCTTGCTGTCTAGAGGAAGAAGGGAGAAAAATTTGGAACACAAGGTTTTGCAAAGGTGAATGTTGAAAACTATCTTTGCATGTATTTGGAAAAATAAAATGCTATTACAAAATTTTTCTAAGTGAAAATGAACAAAAAAAGAAATTTGTATAAAAGGAAGAAGCTATTTCAGAACTGAAGGCAGAGATTCTGAGTGCCTAGTCATCAGAGGTTTAAGTAAGCATGACATTTTCAGCACACCTTTAAGCAATAAAGGGAGAAGAAAAAAGAGATAATGAAGATAATTTCTGGCTTCATTGGCATCTCAGAGCAGAGAATCTAGACTAAGGGAAGTTCTAAGCAAATATTAACTCCTCCCCTAATTTCTCCTTGTGATGCCTGCCTATCCACATATAATAAAATATAACCTGCTATTTCATTACCCAAATATTTCTAGTAAACTGATTTTTTGCCTCATCCACAAAGAGACCAGAGTTAACTACAGATAGATAGAAGATGTAAAATGAAATAGAGAGCCTAACCTCTTCTTAAATGTTAAAGATTTTCCTCCCTGGGGACTTCAGATGATTATGACTGAATTCAAAGCTTTTCATCTAAAACAAAGTCCTTTAATTAAATTGCACATATTTAACTTATAACAGATTTCTTGCTGTCTTGGAGAGGAGAGAGATAAGGGAGGGAGGGAGAAAAATTTATACAAAGCCTTACAAAAATTAATGTTGAAAACCATCTTTACATGTATTTGGAAAAATAAAATACTATGGAAAAAATTAAAATAAGATAAACTCCTTTAAATGTTTTGCATGATTTCACATGGGCCTTCTCAATGGAGGGTGAGGGAGGGAAGAAGGGAGAGAATCTGGAACTCAAAGTTTTAAAAACAAACATTAAAATTGTTTTACGTATAACTGGGGAAGATAAAAATATTAAATAAAGAAAATAATAAATCAAAAATAAATTAAACTCCTTAAAACCAAAAAGAAGGCTTGGATGATAGGGGCCATTTTATTGCCTACTAGATTTAAAACAAGCCAGTTGTTGTAGCAGGTTTGCATTTATAACTATGTGGTTTGTGTTTTTCTGTTTTTAATATAATTAATTATGTCATTGTTTTCCTACTGTTGAACCACCCTTGCATCCTTGCTATAAATACAGCAAGATCATTGTGAATAGCTTTGTTATACATATGGCTACAGTCTTTTTGCTAAGATTTTATTTACATTGTCTGTATCAATGCAAATACAATGTTGGCTTATAGTTACAGAATCACTGAATTTGGAAGTTGGCAGGGACCTCAGCAGCCATCTAATTCAACCAACTTAATGATATTTTTGGCAAGTGACAGCCCAGCTAGAAGGCTTCTGGGGAGAGGGAACCCCCCCACCCTTTGCAAGGCCTCTTCCCATATTTCAATTCTTTGATCCTGATTCTCCATCTGGGCCCAAACAAGATAAGCCTAATCCCCCTTCCATAGGATAACCTTTAAAATACTGAAGACCAATCTCAAGTCTCCTTATGTCATCTCTTTTCCAAGCTAAATACAACCAGTTTCTTCAACTTATCCTCAGATAATGTGAACTCAAGGCCTTTTGCATCCTTTGGGTACTCTCCAGGTTATCAAAGACTTTCTTAAGGCACAGGGCCTAGAACTGAGCATGTTACTCCAGATAGGATCTGATGAGGATGGAGTATAGTTCAGTTGAATAGATAAACATTTCTTAAGGGGGCAGCTAGGTGGCACAGTAGATAGAGCACCAGTCCTGAAGTCAGGAGATCCTGAGTTCAAATTTGATCTCAGACACTTAATACTTCCTGGCTGTGTGACCCTGGGCAAGTCACTTGACCCCAATTGCCTCAGCCAAAAAAAAAAAAAAAAAAAAAACATTTCTTAAGCACCTTCTATGTTCCAGGTACTGGTAAACACTGGAGATAAAAAAAAGAACGAGGAAAACAGTCCCTCCTCTCTAGGAATTCATATTCTAATGGAGAAAACATACAAACAACTATTTATGAACCAGATATATTCAGGACAAATTGGAAAAAAAGGTACTTAGGTTAAAGAGGATCGGGAAAGGCTTCTTGCAAAAGATGGGATTTTAGGTGAGGCTTGAAGAAAGTTAGGGAATGTAAGTGGGAAGGGAGAGCATTCTAGGCAGGGACTGGGGGGACAGCCAAGAAAAATAGTCAGAGATGCAAGAAGGCCAGTGTCACTGGATCACAGAGTACATGGAAGAGAGGAAGATATAAAAAGAAGAAGGAAAAGTAGTTATAAGTTATAAAAGCCAGATGATTTTTCTATTTGGTCCTGGATGTAATAGAAAGGTACTGCATGTTATTGAGTAGGGGAGTAATAAGGCCGAAGCTAATGCTTTGGAAAGATTTCTTTGATAAGAAGATGGGCTGGAGTGGGAAGGCTTGAGACAAGGACACCAGCCAATATGTTATTGCAATAGTCCTGGGGAGAGGTGACAAGTACCTGCAACATGGTGATGACAGAAAGGAGAGGAGATCTATAAGAGTGATGTTGTGAAGACATAATCAATAGGACTTAGAAAGAGATTGGCTGTGGACAGGATAAGAGAAAGTGAAAAGCCCAGGATGACAATTAGGTTGTGAGCCTGAATGAGGAGGAAGATGGTGGCACCCTGGACAACAACATAGAGACCAAGACAAGGATACCAAGATTGCATTGGCTCTTTTTATCATGGCCTTTGGTGACTCATATTGAGCTTGCAGAACTTTTTCCTTTTTTCTTTTCTATAATCATGGGACATTGAGAGCTTTAAAAATTACAAAATGCTTTACATTTGAATCCTCCAACAATTCTTGAGAAATTGGTTATGTACCATTTACAAATTTTTAATAATAGATTTTAATTTCAAAATACATGCGAAGATAGTTTTCAACATTACCCTTGCAAAACCTTGTGTTCGAAATTTCCCTCATTCCCCCCCTCCCCTAGGCAGCAAGTAATTCAATATAGGTTAAACGTGGGCATTTCTTCTAAATATATTTCCACATTTATCATGCTGCACAAGGAAAATCAGATCAAAAAGGACCAAAACGAGAAAGAAAACAAAATGCAAGCAAACAGCAACAAAAACAGTGAAAATACTATGTTATGATCCATCTTTAGTCCCTGTAGCTCTCTCTGGGTGCAGATGGCTCTCCATCACAAGTCTATTGGAATTGTCCTGAATCACCTCATTGTTGAAAAGAGTCAAGTCCATCAGAGTCGATCATCACATAATCTTGTTGCCATGTACGATGTTCTCTTGGTTCTACTCACTTCACTCAGCATCAGTTCATGTAAGTTTCTCCAGGCCTTTTGCAGAACTTTCCCCAAAATGATGGCAGTCTAATCATGCTTCCTTTGTCTTATATTTGTGAGTTTAATTTTCCCCAAGTGTAAGACTTTTTATTTATACCTTTTGAATTTCATCTTATTAGATTTAACCCCTTCTCCCAACAAGCTTCAGGAAACTAGTGTGATCCAGCTTCTCCTGTGAACAAAGCAGCAGGGGGTCTGGGCCCTTGTTAGGGAGCACAAGAAGAAGATGTATGTGGGGTTTCAATAGAATCCATGGAGTTTATATTTGTGTGTGGGTTTGTGGGATGGCTGCAGACTTTCCTGAGGCCACATTGCTCACTTAGGATTCTTTCCCGGGGAATCTGTCCATTACCAACATAGTGCTGTGAATATATGTTTGATGTTGCTAAATGTAGTTAGTAGTTAGAAGGAAATTTTCCCAAAAAGTTTATAAAACTCACAAAATTGACCAAAAAAAGAATCTGGATTTGAGGAAAGTCAAGGAACAGCAGGAAAAGAGGAAGAAGCAAGAGAAATATAAAGGGTCAAAACAAAGAAAGGAGGAGTCTAAATTCCTAGAGCAACAAAGAAATACTTAACAGGAATATGTGATTTTGCAACTTTCAAAACTGACCCTAAAGGATCAAAAAGTTGTTTTTTGTTTAGAAATTCTTCTCTGCTCCCTCATTTATAGGAGATATAATCATCATTCAGAGAGACTTGACAAATGATATTTTAAGAAAAAATTAATTTAGGGAAAGTGGCCAGAAATGAGTGATGACAGCTTTTAACATCTTGGAGAAGTAAAGAACTAATTTTAAAAATTTGTTACTAGTTAATTACTTGGAGTTATGGTTGATATAGCTAGAGAGTTTCCTTCAATAAAACTGTAAACTCCCCTTATCTTCTGTTCTTGGGGTTTCACTGTTCTGTACAAAGCTGTTTGTTATTGTTGTTGCTGTCATTTTTAATTGCTAAAGTTTAATAAACTGGAGAAATCATCATGTTTACACAAAAAATAGATATTTAATTAAAATTTTAAATTGATCATGAAAAAGATTCATTCCAATATTCTAGCCCATTGGTATCAAACTTAGCCCCAAGGCTATAATGGGTAGACAAAACCCACTAGATTAAAATGTCATTGAAAGATGTTTAACAAAATAAATAAAAATACAAAACTTATTTGCTAATTTGTGGTTTTCAAAGTCAATATCCCCATGAAGAGATAATTTTCTGTTTATGATTGACACTACTACTCTAGCCTGTCAAGAACCTTTTGGATCCTGACTCTAGAATCTATTATTTCACTGTGACTCTCAATTTTTTGTCATCTACAAATTCAATGTACATAGCATCTATGATCCCCCCCCCATGCCATTCTTAAAAAAAGGCATAGACCTTTGGGACCTCCTGCCACATTGTCCCTGAACCATTGATGTCTACTCTTGAAGCCAATCATCCTACCAGCTATTCATTCAAATCATAATAATAACTAATTTTATATACCAACAATGTATCAGGTGCTTTACAATTATTATCTCTTTTAATAACAACAACAGCCTGGGATGGAAGTCTTCGTTATCTTCCTATGTTGCTAAGTCATTTTCCAGCCGCATCCAACTCTCCCTGACCTCCTTTGGTGTTTTCTTGGCAAAAATACTGGAGTGATTTGCCATTTCCTTCTCCAGCTCATTTTGCAGATGAGGAAATTGAAACAAACAGGGTGAAGTGCCTCTCTCAGTGTCATACAGCTAGTATCTAAGGCCATTTTTGAATTCAAGATGACTCTTCCTGATTCCAAACCCAGCACTATCCACTGTGCCACCTAGCTATCTTATTATTCTCATTTACAATTGAAGAAACTGAGGTTAATTGCCCAGATTCATACAAATAGGAAGGTTCTGAGGTTGGATTTGAATTCATATCTTCCTGATTCCAGGCCAGGTTCTCTCTCCACTTTACCACTTAGCTATTTGAACATTATTATCTCATTCACATCTATCCATCTTCCCTATGAGAATGACATGTAATACTTTAGCAAAAAATTTGCTATAATTTGGGTGAACTATCCATATATACATAGCCTTCCCTTCATCTACTAGTTCAGTAATCTTGTCAAAAAGGGAAATGAATTTAATCTTGTCTGATATGTTCTTTGTTTGCCATTGTCTATTCAAATTCCTTCAATTTCTTTTTCTTATTTCTATAGCTACCATTCCTAATACAATATTGAATTACAGTGATGATAATGGGCATCCTTGTTTCACTCCTGATTTTATTGGAATGCCTTTTAGCTTATCCCTGTAACAAATAATGCTTGCTGATGGTTTTAGATAAATGTTACTTATTGTTTTTAAGAAAATAACCCATTAATAGAATTAGGTTGTTTTTGTTGTTGTTGTTGTTGTTGTTGGGTTTTTTTGTTTTTTTTGTTTTTTGTTTTTTGCCAAAAGCTTTTTCTTACAGCTATTGATATAATTATATGATTTTTGTTGGTTTTGTAATTGATATGGTCAATTATGCTGATAGTTTTCCTAATATTGACTCAAACCCTAGTCAAAATTTATTATCTTTCTGATATATTGCTATAATCTTCTTGCTAGTATTTTACTTAAAATTTTTGTATCAATATCCATTAGGGGAATTGCTCTATTGTTTTCTTTGCTTTTGCTCTTCCTGGTTTAGGTATCAGCATCACATTTGTGTCATAAAAGGAATTGGATAGAACTCATTCTTTGCCTATTTTCCCAAACAGTTTATAAACATTAGAATTAATTTTTCTTTAAATGTTTGGTTGAATTCATTTGTGAATCCATCTGGTCCTGGAAATTTTTTAGGGAAATCATTTATAGCTTGTTAAATTTCTTTTTCTAAGATAGGATTGTTTTGTGAAAATTCATCTATTTTATTTAGATGGTCAGATTTATTGGCATATAATTAGGCAAAGTAGTCCCTAATAATTTCATTAATTTCATCTTCATTGGTGGTGAATTTATTCTTTTCATTTTTGATACTAGTAATTTGATTTTCTTCTTTTTTTGAAAAAAATCAAATTAGCCAGTGGTTAATCTAGTTTATTGATTTTTTTCATAAAAGCAACTCCTAGTTTTATTTTTCTTATTCTCATTTGTATTAATCGCTCTTCTGATTTTTAGACTTTCTAATTTGGTGTTTAATTGGGGATTTTAATTTCTTCTTTTTCTAGTTTTTTAATCGAATGTCCAATTCATTGATCTACTCTTTCTCTAGTTTACTGATGAAGCATTTAGAAATATAAATTTCCCCCAAATACTTTTTGGATATATTCTGTAAGTCTTGATATATTATCTCATTGTTAACATTATCTTTAATAAAACTATTTATTGTTTCTATGATTTGATCTTTGAGCCATTAATTCATTAAGATAAGAATATTTAGTTTCCAATTATTTTTAATCTATGTTTCTGTGGCTCTTTATTAAAGGCAATTTTCATTATAGTCTGAATAGGATGCATATAATATTTCTGTTTTTCTGTATTTGGTTGTGAAGATTTTATGCCCTAATACGTGATCAGTTTTTTGAAGGTGCCAAGTACAGTTGAGGAAAAATATTCTTCTTTCTATTACTACTCAATATTCTCCAGAAATCTATGAGATCTAATTTTTCTAAAATATTATTCATCTATTTAATTTCTTTCTTATTTATTTTATAGTTAGACTTATCTAGTTCTAAGAGGGGAAAATTGAGGTCCCTCACTAGCATAGTTTTACTATTTCCTCCTGTAATTCATTTAACTTTTCCTTTACTAACTTGGATGCTATATCATTTTGTTTATATAGGTTTAGCATTGATATTACTTTAGTGTGTGATACCTTTTAGCAAAATGTAGTTTCCTTACATTATAATCTCTTTTAAATAGATCTACTTTTGCTTTGTATGAATTTAAGATTGTTATCCCTGCTTTTTCTTCATTTTACTTCAGCTGAAGCATAATAGATTCTGCTCTAGCTCCTTATTTTTCCTTCATGTGTGTCTCTCTGTTTCACATGCATTTTTTGTAAACAATATATTGTCAGATTCTGGGTTTTAATATATTCTGCTATCCACTTCTGTTTTATGGGTGAGTTCATTCCATTCACATTCACAGTTATGTTTGTATTATATTTCCCTGTATGCTATTTTCCCTTGTTTATCCTTCTGTTTCTCTCATGCTCTTTATGTCTCTCTTTGTCTCTGTCTCTGTCTCTGTCTCTGTCTCTGTCTCTCTTGTCCACTCTCAAAAGTCTATTTGCTTCTGACCATTGCCTCCCTTGATCTATCCTCTCTTTTATGAGCTTCTCTTATCCCCTTCCTCTCCTACTTTACTGTAGGGTAACATAGATTTCTGTTATTATTCTCTATGTTAATCTGTGTTATATTCTGTATGTTATTCCCTCTGAGTCAATTTTAATAAGAGTAAGGTTCAAGCATTGTCTACCAACTCCTCCTTTCCCCTCCACTATAGAAACTTTTCCTTTCATACCTCTTTTATGTGAGATAATTTTCTCTGTTCTTTCTCTCTTCTCCCTTCTTCCAGTGCATTTCTCTTCCTTACCTCTTAATCTGAATCATCCCATCATAGTCAATTCACATCCAGTCTTTCTGTTTATGTATATACCTTCTAATTGCCCTAATAATGAGAAAGTTCTTTGGAGTTCCAAGTATCATCTTCCCATATAGGAACATAAACTGTTTAACCTTATTGAACCCCATATCATTTCTCTTTCATGTTTATCTTTTTAGGTTTCTCTTGAGTCTTGTATTTAAAAGCCAAATTTTCTAGTCAGCTTTGGTCTATTTATCAGGAATTCTGGAAAGTCCTCTATTTCATTAAAGATCTATTTTGCCTTGAAGGCTTATATTTGGTTTTGATGGGTATGTGATTCTTAGTTCTATTTCTAGACTAGAGAATAAGATTAGGATCAGATTCTTATACTTCTAATCCTAGTGCCTTTGCCTTCTGAAATATCACATTCCAAACCCTCCAGTCCTTTTTGGGGGTAGGCAGATGGGGTTAAATGACTTCCCCAGGTTCACACAGCTATTAAGTATTAAGTTTTGAGGCCAGATTTGAACTCAGGTTCTCGGGACTTCGGGACTGGTGCTCTATCCACTGTGCCATCTGACTTCTCTCTGATCCTTTAATGTAGAAACTGCTATATTTTGTGTGATCCTGACTGTGGCTTCCAAATATATGAATTATTTCTTTCTGAATGTTTTTAATATTTTCTCCTTGACTTGGGAGCTGTGGAATTAGGCTATAATATTCTGAGAGTTTTGATTTTAGGATCTCTTTCATAAGGGTATCAGTGGAGTCATTCAGTTTCTATTTTACCCTCTGATTTTAGGATAGCAGGAAAGCTTTCCTTCATCATTTCTTGAAACCTAATGCCTAAGCTCTTTCGTTTTATCATGGCTTTCAGATAGTCTCATAATCCTTAAATTATTTATCCTTAATCTATTTTCCAGGTCAATTCTTTTTCCAGTAAGATAGTTTACACTCTTCTCTGCCCTGGAACTGTGACGAAGATCTCTGTTCCCCTGCAGTCACTCTTGAACTGTAACCCAGAACTTCATCTGGACAACGCAATAGGGTCCTGCCCAGCACTAGCAAAGGAGCACTGCCCCCCTCCTGTAATCTCTTTTAATCTCATTTGTCTAACCTTCTTACTATCTGTGGGCTAAGAGTTCCTGAAGCTATTGGAGAGTTCAGGTGAGTTCCTGCCTCTACTCCACCATCTTGGTTCAACTCCCAGGTCTGATATGTCTTTGATGAAACCAGGCTAGTTCTTTATAATCACCACTTCCTTATCTAACTGCTCTCCAACTATCTCTCTAACAATCTCTTATTACTATTTGCCCAGGAATTGACATCAAGGTCACTGGCCTATAGTTTTCAAACTCTGTTGTTTTTTCTTTCTTGCAAATTAGGACATTTGCCTTTCTATAATTTTGTAGTACATTTTCCATTTTTCATGACATTTCAAGTATCACTGATAGTAACTCAGCAATTATATCTTCTAGTTCTTTAAGTACCCAAGAATACAGAGACTTGAATTTCTTAAGCACAACTGGGAATTCTCTCTGTCTCCTGACTTATGTTTGGTATCAACTCCCTGTTAGCACAACAATACCAACACTGAAAAGAGTTCAAAAGGAGGAGGAGGAGTGGGTGAATCTCCCAGATGAGAAGTTCACTGGGGCAAAGATATAAAAGTCTGGTGTCAGAAGTCAAAGGAGAAGAAAAGAACGTCATTATGCTTCTGAAATCTTCACTGTTATCTAGGTATGGGAAACTACTATGATTCAAGTCATCATCCAGAAACATGGCAATACTCTTCTATGCCTCAGACTCATTAAAACAATATTTGTTCTGTTGTCACATTCTCAAGTAGTGACACTAAATGTCAGTCACAAGCTTTCATTGTTGGCCATCTCAAATGCATAAGAATGTTCCTTCCAAAGTATAGTGGATGTATAGCCACAAAGTATATAGGATGTGGATAGTGGTCTAAAAACTTAGAGCTTACAGTAACATCCTGTGCCCCCTTTTCCCACCATTTCATCACTGACACTGAAGAATCAAAAAGGGACCTCCCAGGACTAAGGAGCCATTTTTTCTTTGCTTCCTAGGTTGTAATGTTGGAAGTAATCACCTAGTTGCCAATTAACTGGTGACAAGGCTCTCTGAATTTAGCTAAGCTTGCTCTCAGAGAGCAAAGTAAGTCTGTCATCCATAGTCAAAATCTTTCCCAGCACAGTGGAACCTGTCAGATTATATACTTTGCTAGCAAAACCACAATGAAACATCAAAGTAAGATTTTATGATTATCCTACTTTATCTCCTTTCTTTTAAAAACATTTTTATTATAAACTTAATCAACAAATACAAATATGAAAATACAAAAAACAATATCCATCATTCTTCTAAATGATACATCACTATCTTTATTGGAGTTTCTAAAGTCTTTCCAAGTTGTATTCTTTTACATTATGGTTGACATTTAGGCTCCTGTTTTTGCTCATTTTTTTCCTGCATTTATATGAGTCTTCTTTAAGTTTCTCTGAATTCCTTATAACCATTGTTCTGTTATCCCTTCAAAATGAAGGGCACCCATTTTTGTTCAATTCTTTTTTTTATACTATATATCTTTTATTCTGTTTAGCATTTTCAGTCAATCAAGTTATTACTGAATACTTTCTTTTTTTTTATTTGCAAAACATATGTATGGGTAATTCCTAAACATTAACCCTTACAAAGCTTTCTGTTACAAATTTTCCCCCCCTACTCCCTACCCCTCCCCTAGATGGCAGGATATCCACTACATGATAATTATGTTAGAATACTTAAGAAATCGAATATATGTATAGTTATTGCATCATTTTTTTATGCAGGAGAAATCGTATCTACAAGAAAGAATAATCGGATAAAAGAAATACAATGCAAGCAAACCTCAATAGAGAACATGAAAATGTTATGTTGTGGTCCACATTTCACATCCCTTTCTCTGGGTGTATATGGCTCTCTTCACCGAACAATTGGAACTGGTTTGAAGCATTTCATTGTTGAAGAGAGTCATGCCTATTAGAACTGATCCTCATATAGTATTGTTGTTGCCGTGAATAATGATCTCCTGGTTCTGCTCACTTCACTGAGCATCAGTTCATGCAAGTCTCTCCAGGCCTCTCTGAAATCGTCCTGCTGGTCGTTTCTTACAGAGCAATAATATTCCATAACATTCATATACCATAATTTATTCAGCCACTCTCCAATTGATGGACATCCATTCAATTTCCAGTTTCTAGCCATTACAAAAAGGGCTGCCACAAACATTCTTGCATATGTGGGGTCCTTTCCTTCTTTTATTATTTCTTTGGGATATAAGCCCAATAGAAACACTGCTGGGTCAAAGGGTATGCACAGTTTGATAACTTTTTGAGCATAGCTCCAAATTGCTCTCCAGAATGGTTGGATCCATTCACAGCTCCACCAACAATGCATCAGTGTCCCAGTCTTCCCACTTCCCCTCCAACATTCATCTTTATCTTTTTCTGTCATTTTAGCCAATCTGACAGGTGTATAGTGGTACCTCAGAGTTGTCTTAATTTGCATTTCTCTGATCAATAGTGATTTGGAGCACCTTTTCATATGATTATAAATAGTTTTAATTTCATCATCTGAAAATTGTCTGTTCATATCCTTTGACCATTTATCAATTGGAGAATGGCTTGAATTCTTATAAATATGAGACAATTCTCTGTATATCTTAGAGATGAGACCTTTATCAGAACCCTTAAATGTAAAGATGATTTCCCAATTTGATGCTTCCCTCCTAATCTTGTCTGCATTAGTTTTGTTAGTACAGAAACTTTTTAACTTAATATAACAAAATTATCTATCTGGTGTTCAATTAAGAGTTCCAAATCTTTGGACATAAATTTATTCCATCTCCACAGGTCTGAGAAGTAAACTATCCTATTTTTGTTCAGTTCTTTTTTTATTCTGCTCTATTCCTTGATTGCTTTCTTTAAAATCAGTTTTTTTAAATCCCTGACTGTTCCATAAGGTTGAGAAATGACCCCCCCCAAAATGAATCTTCTCAGCAAGTCATGTCCAATGTACCAGAATACAAAATCTGATGATAGTGATGACACAGCATGATGGCAGGGTGTATTCATGAAGCTTAGAAAGAGAGAGAGAGGGTAACTGGACCTGTATCCCAAAGAGATCATAAAAGAGGGAAAAAAACTCACATGTGCAAAAATGTTTCAGGCAGCTCTTTTTGTAGTGACAAGGAACTGGAAACTGAGTGGATGCCCATCAGTTGGGGCATGGCTGAATAAATTATGGTATATGAAAGTTATGGAATATTATTGTTCAATAGGAAACTATCAAAAGGTGATTTCAGAGAGGTCTGGAGAAACTTACATGAACTGATGCTGAGTGAAGTAATAGAACCAAGAGAACATTGTACATGGCACCAACAAGATTATGTGATGATCAACTCTGATAGACGTGTCTCTTCTCAACAGTGAGGTAATTCAAGACAATTACAATAGACTTGGGATGGAAATAGCCATCCTCATCCAGAGAAAGAATTATGGATACTGAATGTGGATCAAAGCATAGAATTTTCACACTTGTTTGCTTATTTTTTCTTTCTTATGTTTTTTTCCCTTTTGGTCTGATACTTTTGGCACAGCATGACAAATATGGAAATATGTTTAGAAGAAATGCACATGTTTAACCCATATAGGATTGCTTGTTGTCTTGGGGAGGGAGGTGGAGGGGGAGAGAGGAAGAAAAATTTGGAACAGAAGGTTTTACAAAGGTGAATGTTGAAAATTATCTTTGCATGTATTTGGAAAAATAAAATACTATTAAAAAGAGAGAGGGTAGGATCCTTGATCTTGAGAAATAAGATAGGGAGTTATAGTCCTGGAGTTCAGGGAGTCCTTTATTTAGTGGAGGGACACTGTGCTTGACCTCAAGGAAAATTCATCGGTGGGGAGATAGTATTCTTACACTCAAGGATCCTCTGGTTATATGGAAGTGACAGAGTCCCTGCTCTCATAGAATCCTTAGCTTGCCTGAGGCAGATCTTGTTCCAATGCAGAAATACAGTCCTGCTCTCAAGGAGCCCTCAATCTGTTGGTCACCTAGGTGGCATAGTAGGTAAAGTACCAGGCCTGAGGTCAGGAAAGACCTGAGTTCACAACTGACTACAGATACTTGCTGGTTGTGTGACTCTGGACAAGTTACTTCATTTCTCTTTGCCTCAATTTCTTCAACTGTAAAATGGAATAATAATAGCACCCAACTTGCAAGTTATTGCGAGTATCAAATGAGATAATATTTGGAAAGTGCCTTGTACATAGTAGATGCCCTATAAAGAATTATTCCCTTCCCTTTCCCTATTGGTGAAAATACTATTCTAGCCTTGAAGAAACTATGAACTGATAGGGGAAAACAGTCATGGAACAATAGATTATAGGATCATAAATTTAGGGAAAGAAGAAATTATAGAGATCACCAAGAGAAACCTCCTCAGTTTTTAAATGAGAAAATTGATACTTAAGACCAAGTGCTTTAATCAGGTACATTATTTAAAAAGAGGGGGGAGGAAGGTGACACAGCATCCAAGAGAAATATCAAGGCATCCATACTCATCAGTACAACTCAATAATTATATCTGTTCATGAGTTAATTATCTTTATTCAGTCCTCATTAGAACTAAGAGATAAGAGTTGGAAGCAAGGAAGATCTGAACTTCTGTGTTCTTGCTTTGCCTATTGCTTACTCTAAGTTAGAGTAAGAATTAAATCAAAGTTGCAATAGATGATGCATTCCATCAGTGCTCTAATGTTAGGATTACAGCAGGGTTGATTAAGAGCACTCCTGCCTAATTAGATAAATCCCCTAATCCACTCAATGAGATTACAGGGCATGGACCTTTGTCAGAAGAAGAGGCACTTCCCATGGAGCTGGACTTGCACTACTATTCCCTTGATTAGGGACATGCACCTTGCTGAGCAGACACAGCATATTTCTCTGATTCATCTCTAGTGACTAGGCTGCTTCTTTAGGATGAGCAGATAGACTTCTTTTGCTAGGATCTTTCTCCTCTGTAATCTATCACAGCAAAAAGAAATGGTTCTGCTCTCCCTTTTGGACTGTTCTCCCTTTTTTGTGAACTTTCTATCTTCTATTAGGAGAAGGGGTGACCTTAAAGGGAGGACAGTTCCTGAAGTTAAGGGCTTGACATGTCAGATGTGACCCCACAGTTCTTGGCAAAAGACTCTTCCCACACCTTTCCCCTCACAAAAACAAAAACAATGTTGGAATTTTTTTAAATTAGGGATTTGTTCGTTTTTCAAGGAACATTTGCCCTTAGAACTTATCAAAACCTTTCTGAAAGTCTGTTTCCCTTAGAAAGTCTCTAAAAGATAATCAAGCATGATTTTTCATTTTCATTACATAAATTAGACTGCGTTTCTTACAATTAGTTATGTTTACTTCTTTCTACATTCAATAATACTTAAGAGACCAGCTTGCCTGATCTCTGATTATCCAAGTTCCCTTTGGAACTTTTTCACAGTTGTGGAGGGAAGGAAGGATGTGATAGTTTACCTGTCTCCCACCACAGTGGCTATTTGTAATATGTATTTTGGCCAATAATGCTACACTTTCATCAGGAGTTCCTTCGGTTCCTCTTAAGTGGATATCAAACTGTTTTAATAGCCTCAGTTTTTCTATTTAGTAGATATCAGGTTTGAGTTAGGTGATTATTATGATCTCATCCATCTGTAAACATCTAACAAGACTTCTTGAACTGATTTAGATCTAAATCTGATTGGATCTAAATCAGATCCACTTTTTTCAATTATGTCTAGATTTAACATTCTCAGCCCATGCCACTGTAGGGTTTACTTGTAGCTCCTAAAGACAAAGAGAGGAGTAGATACATCATACATCATCACGGTATATACTGGACTGGACTCAGGAAGTCTGAGTCAGAATCCTGGATCTGCTATTTAATAGTTGTGTAAACTTGAGCATGATCCTTCCATTCTATGGGTTTCGGTTTGCCTATACAATTGGGCAGTTGGTTAGCATAAATGATCTCTAAGCTCTCTTCTAGCACTGGCATTCCATGGTTCTCTGATTTCTCTACAGGTTTAGATGGGTCATCCCTATACTTGAACCTGCTGTTTGTGCAGCCAAGATGGCATTGTCTCACTTATTCTCAAATCAGGAAGGGACCTCAGAGGCCTCCTAATCCCACCTGTACCCGAAAAGTCATTCTGTCCACAACATCTTCCACAAGTGGCTGCCTGTTCTAGAGCCTCTCATTAAGAGCAGATCACTAATCCCCCGAGACAGTCCATTTTTCCACTTCAGTACAATTCCTATTGTTAGGAAATTTTTGCTTGTATCAAATTGAAAACTGTTTCCCCTAGATTTCTACTCAAGAATAATGGCTCTAATATATATTCCAATACATAATACAATACAAACATTTATTAAGTGCCTACTATGTGCCAGGTACCTTATTAAGAACTAGGGGTGTAAATTTAAAAAAAAAAAAGAAAGAAAAAGCTCCTGCCTACAAGGAGCTTTCATTCTAGTGCAGGAAGATAGTACACACAAAAAACAAGTTGAAAAGGGGAGAAGGGGAGGAAAGGAATGGAAAGGTACCTGGCTCATAGTTAGAATGATGGTGGAATCAAAACCAAGCAGTATAGCTGGTAAGAAATGAATACTTGGCTGGGCTTCTGAATCCTCTTTAAGTGGAACTTTGGCTGTCTCATACTTCCCTTAAAACACCTGTAAACAATTAATATGTCTTCCCCCTGCTGTTATCTTCTCTAGACTGAACATCTCTTTCCTTTCTATCCATTTTTGTATGGTTTGGGATAAAAAACCAGACAGAGAGAGAGGATGGATTAGAGAATGGAGAGGCTGAAGGCCGGAAGACTTCTCAAGATATTATTGCAGTAATCTAGGAGAGAAATAATGAAAGACAAAACTAGGGTGGTGATCATGTGACTAGTGAAAAGGGCATGAATATAAGACATCGTAGAGATAGAACTGACAAGATTCAGCAACTAATTGGATATGAAGGGGGAATGAGAATGAAGAGTTGGAAAATGGATCCTACATCGCAAACTTGGAAAACTGGATGAACGCTAGTGTATTTGACACTGTCACAATGGGGAAGTTAGGAAGTAAGGTGCATTTAGGGGAAAAGATAATGAGTTCTATTTTGGATGCATAGATTGAGGTGTCAACAGTGCATCCAAGCAGAGCTGTCCAACATGCATTTGCGATGCAAGACCAATGTAGGAGAGATTTGAGGATCTGGATGTTGTCTACATGGAGATGATAATTGAACGCATTGAAGGTGATGAAATCACTAAGAGAGAAAAAAGAGAGTGAGTGAACCAAAGAGAGCCCAGGACAGGGACCTAGAGTACATCTGTGGTGAGAAGATAGGACATGGATGATAATACTGCAAGGAGACTGAGAGAGATTAGTGAAATCAATAGAAGGAAGGCAGCAAAAGTTAGCATCATGAAAACTCAGAGATAAAGAGAGTATCCAGGAGGAGAGTGGTAAATGATGTTAAAGTAACAGAGAGGTCATAAAACATGAAGAATGAGAAAAAGCCATTGCATTCAGCAATGCAGAGATTATTAGTGCTTTGGAGAGAATAGTTTCATTCCTGAAGGCAAGACTCAAAAGGCAATGCTAGGTGATGAAAGGGAGGCAGCAAGTGTTTATATGTTTGACCTTGAGGACAGATTAACAACAAAAGCTTATAGGGATGGTAGGGTCAAATAAAATTTTATTAAGGATCAGGGATATCTAGACATGTTTGTAAGCACCAGGGAAGAAGACAGTGAATGAAAAGTTGAAAATTAAGGAAGAGGTGATGATCGAATAAGGAGGCTTATGGAAGAGATGGAATATAGAATCAAGAATACAAGTACTCCCAGCAATCCCGTGAATTAGGTAGTGCATGTATTATTATCTCCATTTTCCAGAAAAAGAGACTGAGGCTCTGAGATTTTAAGTGACTTGCCTAGGGTCACACAGCTGTTAATTAGCTGAGGCAGCATTTAAATCCAAGTCTCTGCTGACTTTAAGTCCAGGGCTTTTCCCACTTGGTCATTTGTCTCCTAGAATGTGAATTTCTTGAGGTCAGGGGTTATTTTCACATTTCTTTTCTTCAGTACTTAACACGCCTGCCACATAGTAGAAACTTAATAGATAGATATTGATTGAGTGATTTGCTCCTTCAGCTTAAGTTCTTTGCTCTATGAGATGAGCTGGGAGTGGGCAAGATTTTCCCCTAAGATCTCTGGTAGCTCCAAAGCCCCTTCTTCCTAGAATACTTGCTTGGTGAGGTTGGGAAGGGGAAGGAAGCCTTGTTCTATTCAAAAAGGTGGAAGAGAATGGGTGTGCAAGTGTTCTCTCCCCTATCCCTGTCTCCCTGTGTTCTCAGGTCTTGTACTTCCTTGTTTTTGAACAAATCTATTATTTTAGGGAACTCCTTCAGTCAATATAGATTGTTCTGTCTGCGATTTATAATTTATAATCTTAGAAAGTTAACTGGAATTACCGAAATGAAACACAGTCAACATGTTTCAGGACGGGGATTAGAACTCAGGTTCTGACTTCAAGACTGGCTATCTGCTCTATCTACTAGGCTATACTGTTTATCTTTATTAATACAATGGTTGGGGAAGTGAATATTTTACATAAATGAATTTTCCAGATTATAATAGAAGTTGTGCATAATATATAGCACTTTAAGGTTTACAAATTTCTTTATATATATATATATATATATATTACTTGAGCCTTATATTATTATCCTCGTTTTATAGATGAGGAAACTTTGACACTCAGGGAGGTTGAGTGATCTGGTCATATAACTAGTAAAGTGTCTGAGACAGCTAGGTGGCCCTGCATTGAACAGTGTCAATCTTGGAGTCAGAAAGACTCCTCATCCCAAATTCAAATCTGGCCTGAGATACTTAACTAGCTGCATAATCCTGGGCAAGTCAATTCACCCTGTTTGTCTCAGTTTTTGCCTCTGTAAAGTGAGTTGGAGAACAAAATGGCAAACCACTCCATTATTTTTGCCAAGAAAACAAATATGACTTTGGGCAAGCTCCTTATACTCTCTGGGTCTTGGTTTCCTCTTCTGTAAAATGAGAGAATGGGGCTAGATCACATGTCAAATGTGCAAATAGCCTGAACCAGATTAAAATGTAATTGGGATCTAATAGACTTGTGATGGAGAAAGCCATCTGCATCCAGAGGAGGACTGTGGGGACTGAATGTGGATCACAACATAGTATTTTCACCTTTTTTGTTGTTGTTTGCTTGTTTTTTTTTTTCTTTCTCACTTTTTTCTTTTTGATTTGATTTTTCTTGTACATCATGATAAATGTGGAAATACGTTTAGAAGAATTGCACATGTTTAACTTAGGTTGGATTACTTGATAAGGGAGGGGATGAGAGAAGGGAGGGAGAAAAAATTTGGAACACAAGGTTCTGCAAGGGTGAATGTTGAAAACTATTTTTTGCATGTATTTGGAAAAATAAAAAGCTATTTTTTAAAAAAAAAGAAAAATGTAATTGGGAAATATTTAACAAAATAAATAAAACCACAATACAAATAGATACTGTTAATTTGTAGTTTTTCTTAATCAATATATTGTCAGGATCCTGATATTGGGATTAGTGGTCTTGTTTCCATTTTAATTTGACACCACTGTTTTACATGACTTCTTTGATGCCTTCCAACTCTGCATCTATGATTTTAAGTTACTTTTCTTCTTTGGGCCTCAGTTTCTTCATCTGCCAATTTAGTGGGTTGGACTAGATGACCACTAAGTTCCCTTCTAGTTCTAGGTAGTTCTATATCTTCTGATCCTAGGAATCAAATCAATCAGTCAACAATCATTCATTAACTGCCCATCAGTTGGGGAATGGCTGAACAAGTTGTGGGATATGAAAATAATGGAACATCATTGTTCTATAAAAAAAAAGATGAAGAAGCTGATTTTAGAAAGGCCTGGAAAGATTTACATGAACTAATGCTGAGAGAAACAAGCAGAATCAGAAATACACTGTGCATAGTAATAGCAAGAATGTACAATGATCAACTTGGTTCTTCTTGGTGGTTCAGTGATCCAAAGCAAACCCAATAGACTTTGGACAGAAAATGCCATTGACATCCAGAAAAAGAACTAAAGAGACAATGTAAATCAACACATGCTATGTTCACTTCTTTTTTCTATTTAAAAAAAAAATCTCCACCATGGTTTTTGCCTTTTACTCTGATTTTTCTCTCCCAAAATAATTCATAAAGCAATGTGTATTAAAAATAAATTAAAAAAAAAAAGAAACGTTAAACACCTACTATGTGTCAAGCACTGGCCTAATTGCTGGGAATACAAAGCGGGGCAAAAGACAATGGCTGCACTTGGGCAGTTCACAGTCTGACCAAATGCACAAGTATCCATAACTCTTTTGCATTAATGCAAAGACAGGAGTTCAGGTCATTGTTCCATGGCTCTGGGCAATTCTGCTCCCTTTTGTGAGCCTCAGTTTCTTCATCTGTAAATGGAAGATAATAAAACTTGCTTTGCTGCTCTCTCTCTCTCTCTCTCTCTCTCTCTCTCTCTCTCTCTCTCTCTCTTTCTCGGTTCGAGCAAGGAAAGAGGTTACACATGATAACGCACGACATCAGTGTGGGCTGCTATTCTTGTCCTCTGCATTGAGCACACTCTGAGCAGGCAGCCACCTGCCAGCCATTTCCCCAGTGAGTGTGATCCCTGTCATAGCACTCATTTAACAAGGAAAATGAGTGGAAAAATCTCTAACCCACGTTCAAAAGAAAGATTTCTCAACTCCCTAGAAACCCAAACGGAGGGGTATACCAGTGTCCCATGGTCTCTTAGGTCTCTTTTCTTCCCAAACAAAACTCCACTTTGTTTTCCTCTAACTCAGCTCGGGTTTGGCAAAAGCTAATTACCTGCTTGGGACGTAGTTCCCAAAGCTCTCCAAAGATAATTATTTTCTTCCTGGTAAGATCAGAAACTTAGAAATTTACCAGTGAGATAAATGGCATGGAGGCCTCTTGAATGCTGTGCTTCTTCAGCTCTCTACCTGAATTGAGTCTGAGAAAAATAGACCCCAAAGTCTATGGATGAGATTTATAGATGGGGGCTAAATGCTTCTGAAAATCCAGAGTCCTAGACCAAAGAATATTGGGTCCAGGGAGGACCTTAGAACACAAAATGGTAGAGTTAAGAGGCATCTTAGAACAGAGGATATCAGAGTTGAGAGGGACTTTAGAACAAGGAAGGTCAAATAAGAGAGGGATCATAGAACAGAAAATTTCAATCTGAGGACCTGAGAACATGAAACAGAATGTCAAAGATGAAAGGGACCTTAGAGATCATCTGTTTAAACAACTCATTTTACAGGTGGAAAAATAACTTAACCAAAGTCATATACTTAAATCAGCTTTTGGTTAAACATTAAATGAATTGAAACTAAAATAGGGAAAAGAGGAAATAGAGTCAAACCTCTAATAATTATCCAAAATGCTGGGAGGAAGGAGTATAAAGGTCTTATTAATTGAATTTTCTAAGCTTAACTAGAGGGTAACTTGAAAATATATTTTGGTTTCATCTGTTTATGATATTTTCCCCTTGTGTGTAATTTTGTTTTCCTAGCTAAGTAAATAGAATCGAATGGGTGTCATTGTCCATCTCTGCAGATTTCCCAGAGTCAAGAAGCAAGGTCACAGATCAAAAAAACACTGGACAGTGGAAAGAGCTCCAAGCTTGAAGTTAGGAGTCCTAGACTGGGATGCTGCTCTGCAACTTCTGAGGGTAGTGACTTGTGGAGGTCACCGTTTCTTTTGAAGCACCAATTTCCTTCTCCATACAGTGGCGATTACATTTGCATTACCCAGTCCACAGGACAGTTGGGTAGAAGGCACTTTGTAAACAGTAAGTGTATTTAAACAGGATTGTGCTGGGGGCAGTTTGAACAGGCTCACAAGAGCCAATATTATCTGTTCAACTTGAATATTTATCCCTTGGAAATAGGCAAAAGCTACAAATCAGGGCTTGATTTATTGTTTTATTGATTGTCTAAATATAAGAAAGTGATGAATGTTAACACAAATTAAACTTAAAAGTGTATCTTGCTTTGGGAGAGGGAGCCAATTGTTAAACATATACTAGCACACCCCTACGTGGAAGTGTGAGTTTTTGTTCCAAAGAAAAGAATAGCTATTTGAAAGAGAACAGATTTGACAAATTTTGATTATTAGATTTTTTCTTCTCCTGTGAATAGTCCAAGATCAGTGGGGAAAAGAGTTTCTTTGCCTTTTTTGTTTACAGAAAACTAAAGGAATTCTTCAACCTCTTTCACCAGAAGCCTTCTGGGATATATTTCTCTCTGCAGAGGACCTCTACTCTATTTTTTTCCATATTAAGACTTGAGACCCACCTAATGGTGAGTACCCATCATGTCCTTTTCACTGTTCTTGGGATCTGAATCCTTTTCTTTCTGAGTGGACCTTCCCAGGAAGATGGAAGGGAACAGTGGATATTCTGAAAAGAAGTTAGCCTTCTGCAGAGCAGTCTATGGACTGGATTTATGAACAGAAAAGGTTTTTGGTCCTATAGACTGATTCTCTGTAGGTGTCTCTGCAGCTCTTGGCTTGAATAGAACTCAGTTGGACATTTAAATATTGATTATGCTCTAAATATGGGACCTATCCATAATGTCCCAGCTTTAGATTGAATCCTAGTTTTCTTGATCACAGCCTGAACCCTAGCCCTGGTCCCATATTAAGCCCCAGAACTATAATTGGCAAATTTTATACAAGTCCTGGGCTACAGTCCAACTTCTGCTAGGGTAGCTCCCCAGGGGAAACATAAAGCATTTAGTAGCTTTCTGTCTTCCCAAATTCTTTTTAATAGGATACTAAGCTCTGTCATTTCTAGGCTTTTGAAAGAATGCAAGTGTTTTGTGCTCCTCAAAAAACTCTAGTCATCTCCCCCATTTCCTTCACTAGTATGGCTCTACTGAACCCTAACCCTGGTTCTAGGTTGACCCTAAAACCAACCACAAACTGATCTTCTAATTCTTTACCCAGGCTGAGCCTTCTCTCCAACAAGCCATCACACAAATGTGTGCTGGGGAACAAAGGGGTTAGAATCCAAATGATTCCATTACTGGAAACAGAACTGAAAATACCCATCCTACTGATTGCTGGGAGTCTCATCTTCAAGTAAGAGACACAGAACAGCCTCTTCCCCACCCAAACAGAATTCAGTTCTTAATGGGCTTAGGAGTCTTTATTAAGTTTTAAGAACAAAAGCAAAAAGTACTTGCTTCTACCATGGACTCCCCACCACATCCCCAAAAGGAGCTGAGATCATGAGAGCCAAAATAATAACTGCCATTTATATGATGCTTTAAATCGAGCAGCTTATGAATTTGGGATTTTTAAATACTTTGATAATTATTTCATTATAATTCATTTTCTTGGTAATCCTAGCTATTTTCTTTTATTCATTTACAAGCATCATTCTGGTCTCTCCAGACTGCCCAAGGGGTCCAAAATACAAAAAAGAGGGAGAACCCCTAGTGTAGAATTTACCAGGTGCAGTCTCACAATGATGCTTGAGGAAGGTACATCCCCATTTTACAGATGAGTGGAAAAGTACCGAGATATTAAGTGACTTGTTCAAAGTGACAAAAGGCAATTATCTTCAGAAACAGTCTTCTTGACTCAGGTAGGAACATGAAGGTTATGTATATATGCATATACATGTAGATCATGAAGGTCATATATGTGTATATATGTATATTATATGTATGTGTATATTTGTGTATATGTATAGATATATAGATATTTATATATAGCTGGAAGGGACCTAACAGGTCATTGATCCAGAAGGGTCAAAATCAAAACTTCCTAGTACTGCCCAATGATTAAATTGGGAAATTTTTAACAAAATAAATAATATAGCCATCAACAAATGAGCATTTATTAAGCATCTACTATGTGCCAGTCATTGTGCTAACAAAAAATACAATATGACATCGGCAATGTTAATTTGTGATTTTCTAAGTCAATATGTCACCTGTAGGAAAGGGGCCTTTTCTATTAGTTCACATTGCCACCACTGATTTAGTCTATTAGAAATGATTATATCCATCATTTTCTAGAAGAGAAAATAAGTTAAGAGAAGGAAAGTGCCTTCAGTTCAGGTCCTGTGACTCCAACTTCAGTGCCATGCCTGTTAGATGACTTTGCCTCCCATCATATCCTCCAATACTATCCAGGCAGAGTTCCCAAGGATTTCCAACCATTCCCTGCCATTTGTCTTTCTGTATACAGGCAGATGGCCGGGAGTCAACTACATTTCCAATTTCTTGGTCTATCAAACTATTAAAGTGATGACGCTTTTCTCTATCTCACTATGGAGGGTGAAGGCATTGATAGATGAAAACTCTTGTTCAAGCTTTTAGGCAGAGCAGGGTCTCACAGCATGAGGACTCCCAGGCACTGGACAGAAACCCTTTGTAGCTAAATCCCCTTGTCTTACATGAGATTAACTGTGTCTCTGAGTGGTCAGGACTGCTAGAAAATGGAACATGGGTCCGGGTTTCTTAGAAGGCCAATAACTCTTCTGCCCCAGAAGATTAACACTGGAAGACGTTCAAGTATATGACATCCATTGTCTTGAATTCACCTTACCTCTGATGTGACCTAGACAAAGTCTATGCCTGAGAGGTGTCACTAGTGGCAAAGACACAGGCTTTGAAGTTAGAGGATCTGGATTCAAATCCCAACTCTGCCACTTATTGCTCGTATGACTCAGTCATTTGTTTCCCCTTTCTGGGCCTCAGACTTGTCTTCTGTGAACTAATGGGGTTGGACTTAACAGTCGTTCGGATCCCTTCCAACCCTAATGCTATGAAAATTCCATGATATGGTCAGAGATAGAAGCCATGGCTCTGGTGGGATCAGAAAGATTTTCTTCCTTGGTAGTGGGACCCATTTACTGAAAATTTCAGCCTGGCTAATTAGGTTGATCTGCAAGCGTAAATGGAAAAAGCAACAGAAAGTGACCTTGAATCAGAGCCAGCCAAAGCCTCTGCTAGCTTTCACCTTTTCCTCTCTCTCTCCTCTTACAAAACTGATCCGAATAATCACTTCCAGGGCTAGGAGAGCTTTTTGCTTAACAATTGACAATGGGTTAGAGGGCATTTCTAATCATTTCCTTGGGGTTAAGGGGCAAATGTCTAATTCAATTTTTGGTTCCGCTAGATCTACATTTCCTGTCTTTCCTAAAGGGCTGAGGTTAAAACACACTGACCTCCTGCCTTCACTGTATTTATTTATTCTCCTGGAACCTAGAACTCAGAATGTCAGGGCTGGAAGGAACCTTAAAGGTCAGAATCCATTGCACTTATTTTAGAGGAGGAAGTGGAAGCCTCCAGAGAGGAAGAAGAGATTTGCTCCAAACCACATAGAGACTATTACCAGGCCCAGTGAGTCAGAGCCGAGGTCCTGGTCTCCCAGGCCAGAGGCTTTCCCACTATACTCTCAATTGCAACCTTCTCATTTTTTAGATGAGGAAACTTAGGCCCACTGGACTGGAATCAACCTGGCTTTGATTTGTGCTTTTCACTATCATGTGGCTTGTACATAGTAGTCAAATGCCCTCTCTGAGAATCAGTTCCCTCTTCTATGAAATGGAGGGTGGGGTAGATTTGTAAATTTGTAAATTTCTTCCAGTTCCAATGTTTTATGGTTCTGGGGTCCTATAAAGTGCCTCTAGTGGCCCCTGTTTATTCTTGCACGTCACACTTGATGTACAAAGGACCCAGGTCCTAAGTAAGATGGAAGCCAATGATACCAGCATTGTACCTGAGTTCCTCATCATTGGGATCTCTAATTATCCCGAGTGGCGAGTTATCTTCTTTACACTGCTGCTCCTTCCCTACCTGACCACCCTTCTCAGGAACAGCCTCATCATTGTCCTCATCCACTTGGATTCCCATCTCCCTACCCCCATGTACTTCTTCCTTGGCAACTTATCTTTTCTTGATCTCTGCTATACAACAGCCTCAATGCCCCAAGCCTTGGTGTATTGCTTCTCTGCCCATCCCCTCCTCCCTTATCCACACTGCTTTGCCCAAATGAGTGTCTCTCTCTTTCTGGCCACGGCAGAATGCCTCTTGTTGGCTGTCATGTCCTATGATCGCATGGTGGCCATTGGTGACCCCCTGAGGTACACGCTAGTCATGAGCAGACCAGTGTGTGTCTGGCTGGCCACTTTCTCATGGGGGACGTCCCTTGCACTCACCATCATGCTTATCTCTTCCTTGCGCCTCCGTTTCTATGGTACCAATGTCCTCAACCACCTTGTCTGTGAAATTCTCTCCCTGATCAAGTTGGCCTGCTCTAACACACACCTCAATGAGCTAATGATTTTGGCCACCAGTTTCTTTACCTTGCTCTTGCCCTTTTTGTTCATCTTCTTCTCCTATGCTCACATTGCTGTTGCTGTCCTGAGGATTCAGTCAGCCCAGGGCAGCTTCAAGGCCATCTCTACCTATAGTTCCCATTTGGCTGTAGTGACCATCTTCTATGGGGCAGCCATTTCCATGTACATGAAGCCTCAGTCTAAATCTTCTTCCAACCAAGTTCATTTCAGTGTTTTATGGTGCCTTGACACCCATGCTGAACCCTCTCATATACAGCCTGAGAAATAATGATGTGAAAGGGGCAATCAAGAAAGTGATGGGCAAAATAGCATAGCTCCTATAAGGAGGTTCAGTTATTCTGGAAAGCAATTCAGAACTAGGCTCCCAAAGTTACCAAAGTGTATGTACTTTTTGGATCCGGCAATACCACCACTAGTCCTGTACCTCAAAGCCATCCAAAAAGAAGGGAAGGACCCATATGTACAAAAATGCTTGTAGCAGCACTTTTCATACTAGCAAAAGAAACCCTGAAACTAAGGGAGGTGACCACCTGGTGGAGAATGGGTAAACAAATTTTGGTATATGAATGTGATGGAATGTTATTGCACCATAAAAATGATTAGATGGACTATTTCTAAGACCTTTATCAACTGAACCACAGTGAAGTGAATCAAACCAGGAGAATAATTTATAAGGTGGCAATGTAATAAAGAAAAACAACTTTGAGAGACTTTAGAATTCTGATCAATGCCATGATAAATTTCAATTCCAGAGGACTAAGATGAGACACGCTACTCACCCCTGGACAGAAAGGAGGTCTCATGCTGGAGAAGGAGACATATATTTGTGGACATGCCCCACGATGGAATATGCTTTGCTTGATGAAGCCTATTTATTATGTTTTCTTTTTTTCTTCCTTCCTTCCTTTCTTCTTTTCTTTATTTCTTCCTTCCTGTCTTCCTTCCTCTCGCCTCTCTTCCTCCTCCTCCTCCTTTCTTTTCCTTCTTCTCCTCTCTCACTCCCCCTTTTTTATTGTTGTTTAACTGGAAGGGTGGGTGATGTGGGAAAAGGACACTTTTCTTAATGTTTAAAGGCAGAGCTCCCTTCTATTTCCAGTATTCTGTAATAATATTGAGCACAATTCTAAAAAAAATCTATGGTGTAGTGCCATGCTGTAGGTTTGAAATCAGACAACCTTGATTCAAATTCCAGGTCTTGTACTTATTACTTATACGACCTTAGATACATTACCTTAGATACATCCTAGCCTTGCTTTCTTCTTTCCTTCTACCTCAAAATCGTGTATTCCTTAATTTTGCATATTAAAGATAATTTCGTGGAGCTAATAGTATACATAGACAGAATAGATGAGACATCAGCCCCAAATTATTTCACTCTATCAATACTTGAAAGACCTATATATTTCTATGGGAGTTCTCTCTGCCAGCCCAAATGGTAACCCTTCCATCCCTCAGTAAATGGTCTTCAAGAATTGTTGTGGCTGAAAGCATTCATGACCTAGTGATCAACCTGCTATGTATTAGGAGCTAAGGACAATGTGGAGTGCAGAAGGAGAAAGGGGAGAAATTATCTGTCTGTCCTTCTGTAGGAGCAGTTAGGAGCATCAGTAGGTAGCCTCAAGTGTGGTTTGGGTCATTCACTAGTCAAAAACCTGGCCTGAAAAGTGTTGAAGAAGTTATCTTGGAAGAAATAATTGTGATTCTAGTGTATTTTGCTCAGGAGTATGCTGGTGAACAATTAATAACTGGCTTTCCAGGGAAAACATAGATATGTAACACACTTCTAGGTTTAATTTATATTGATGTTTTTCCTCCTGCTTTCCTTTACTCTCCCCTCTCTTCCCTTCCCTTCCCTTCCCTTTCTTTCTCTTCTCCTCTCTTTTCTTCTCTCCTCTCTTCTTTTTTCCTATCCTGTCCTTTCCTCTCTTTCTTTTTTTCTCTCCCTCCCTACCTCCCTTACTCTCTCCCTCTCCCTCTCTCTCTGTCTTTCTCTGTGTCTATCTCATCTTTCTTTCCATTTTTAGTTGTTGTTGTTCATTTAATTGAAAGGGTTGGGGATAGGAAGGAAGAAATTTTTAAATGTTTAAGGCTAAAATTCCCTTCTCTTTCTAATGTTCTGTGATAAAATTGAGCACAATTCTAAGAAGCCTTGGTGTTGGTTTGGAATTGGAGTCTTAAGTCTAGACAATCAACAAAACACTCAACCAAGTCCTGTTTTGTAGTACTTATTGATTTCTAAGAAATGTGATCTGTGCATTGGAGAAAGAGCAGAGATATGGGCAGCTAGGTGATACAATGGGTGGAACACTGGGCTTAGAGATCACAAAGAGCTGAGTTCAAATCTAGCCTCAGATACTAGGTATGTGACCTTTGATAAATCCCTTCACCTGCCTCAGTTTTCTCATTTATAAAATGGGATAAACCCTATCTATTGTGAGGATCAAATGAGGTAACTTATTTAAAGTGCTCTTGTAAACTTTAAAGCTCTAAATAAATGCCAATTATTATGGAAGTACAGTGTTTAGGGGGTGTGAATTCAGTGGTTCTATTTGGAACTGATGAGACTGAGTCTATGCATACTAAAGTAGATGCAGAGTTTGAGATCTCAACTAGTTTGTTGGGACTCCTTAAGACCAGAGAGCAAAAATAGAGATTATATAGGGAAGAATGTTGTAGTTTCATAACAATTCCTTGCCATTCCTTGTTTACTAGCTTGAGTGAATTATGATAAAAGACTATCAAATCCAATTCTGTCCACTACAGAATTTCCAGATCCTATGCTTAGGGATCCTTCTGGTTTCTGTTTCAGGAGAGGATTGCTCTGGGATAGGAGAGGCCACTAGTGACCTGGGACATGGGATGTTGGAATATGTATGCCATTATAAATGCTGATTGACTCAACTTGATTTGTAACACAGACCAGCCCATCTCCTTTTCTGATGTCTTTCCTTGTAGATGTCTTTTATTCCACTTCTTGCAAAAAAAAACCTCATTGCTAGTAATATACCATGCTCTGCTCATCCAGCTTTAGGGTCATCTCCACACCATGAGTGGAATTGCAAAAGGACTTCAGTAGAAAGTTCCAACTTTCCAATAAGTGTCTAATTTTTGATAGATTCTATCCAAGATAAGTGAGGTCTTGACTGAATGATTGCTGAGGCCAGCATGGAAGAACCATAAGTAGTGTTGGGGCTGGCTGGCCGAGCATGTTTTAATATTACATAAGCAGGAAAACTAGCTCCTCTGAGTACCTCCCACCATACTTTACTGGGTAGAGAAGCCATAGAAAGCCAGGCTAAGTCAATTCAACATCCTCATATATGCTTATAGCACTGAATTCAATCTGCCAGACCCAAACAAAGTAGCAAATTACTCGTTACCAGGCTCATATGATCCACATAGATACATAGGATGTTAGAGCTAGTGAAATAAAATATTGAAGGGAAACTAGTTAAGAAGTTGTTACAGTAGTCCAAGGAAGAGGTAAGGAAGGCATGAGAAGTGATGGGGAGGAGGAAACAGATACAAAAGACATTTTGACAAAAGAAGCAAAAGGACTTGAATATTGACAGAAGTTAGAGTGGACCCCCTCAATTTCTAGCCTGCATGACTCATAAAATTGGGGTAAAACTAACTTTCTGTTATCCTTTGAGGGACCCACGATCTCATCAATGTGAGAACTGCCTCTATGTAAACAGATCAGAACTCCTCCATGCCTTCTCATGCTATGTGATTCTTGTTCCTGTCCTCCCATAAATCCTCTGAAGAGAATCTACCCCACACAAACTAGAGGGAACCTCATTCTTTCAGCATTTCATAGTGACTCAGGCTAGCCATTCTGCAGTCTTTCTTCTTTTTATTTCTTTTAATTTTTTTAATTTTATTTTTTCCTTTTATTTTATTTAATTTTATTTTATTTGCAAAACATATGTATGGGTAATTCTTCAACATTAACCCTTACAAAGCTTTCTGTTACAAATTTTTCCTCCCTACTCCCCACGCCTCCCCTAGATGGTAGGATATCCACTACATGTTAATTATGTTAAAATACTTGACAAATTGAATATATGTATACATATTTCCACACTTATCATTGTTGTGCAAGAAAAATATTATCTACAAGAAAGAAAAATCCGAGAAAGGAAACACAATGCAAGCAAACATCAATTGAGAGCATGAAAATGTTATGTTGTGGTCCACATTTCACATCCCTCTCTCTGGGTGTATATGGCTTTCTTCACTGAACAATTGGAAGTGGTTTGAAACATTTCATTGTTGAAGAGAGCCATGTCCATCAGAATTGATCGTCATATAGTCTTTTTGTTGCCATGTATAATGATCTCCTGGTTCTGCTCGTTTCACTCAGCATCAGTTCATGCAAGTCTCTCCAGGCCTCTCTGAAATCGTCCTGCTGGTCGTTACTTACCGAACAATAATATTCCATAATATTCATATACCATAATTTATTCAGCCACTCTCCAATTGATGGGCATCCATTCAGTTTCCAGTTTCTAGCCACTACAAAAAGAGCTGCCACAAACATTCTTGCACATGTGGGGCCCTTTCCTTCCTCTAAGATCTCTTTGGGATATAAGCCCAATAGAAATGTGCAGTCTTTCTTCTTGCTACATGACTGAGCCACCTCCTTTTCTAATCACATACGTTCTTAATGATCACGTATGTCCTTTTATTCCACTTTTTTCATAATAGTCATTGTAGATAATATACCACACTCAGCATATCTCTCTCCATTGTCCTTTAAGTAAACTTTGGCTTTAATTCCTCCAAAATGATGATGTTCAATGATTCACGCCCATACAATATCATTGGGAGAACACCGGTGTTTAAAAGGTGGGACTTTAAAGCAGGAAGCACTTCAGAATCAATGAAAGTATTATCAGTTAATGTTTTCTAAAATAAGATCTACTATGGCCCACTCTCCTCCTTCTTTTTTATTTCTGGTTCCAAAATATTGCCTAACTACAGGACATGGCCAAAGCAAATAAACTGATTAATTAACTCAATGGAATGCTCAACTGTAATAAGCAAAAAGGCATAGCTAATAAATAGTCTTTACCCACTTTCTTTTTCTTGTATGAATGGCTAGGCCAGTCTCTTTTGAGTAGTTACTGAGGAGAACATGCAGTATTTTGAGCTGAAGATCATAAATAAAGCAGTCTAATCTAATTCAAGAACATTTGTTAAATACCTACTACACATAAAATACCTGGGATGCAAAACCAAAAGGGAAACAGTTCTGGCCATACATTTTGCTGAGGGACTAAAACATATATATGATAAATAAATGCAAAGTACTACAAAGTAATTTCAAGTGGGAAAGAGAAGTGAACACTTGGGGGATCAAAGAAACCCTCATGTAAGAAGTGACACCTGATTCAAGCTTTGAAAGAAGCTCTAAGATACCTTTATATCTTATATCTACATCTATATATCAGGAAGGAGGGCACTTCAGCCATGGAATGAGAAGATGGGACATGAAATCTCGTATATGGGAATTAGTGTCTCGAGTTGAACAGAGAGCATCTGAAGTAGAATAATATGAAATTAGACTAAAACAACAGGGGGAAGTCAAATTGTGCAGTTTTAAATGCCAAGCTGAGATTATACTTTAGTATAGAGGCAATAGGAAGCTATTGAAAATTTGTGAATAGGAGAGTAGCATAGTCTGATCTATACTTTGGAAATAATACTTTGGCAGCTATTACAATAATCCAGGTAAGCGATGATGAGAATCCCTACTAGAGTAAGTGTTCTGAAAAGAGAAAAAAAAAAGAAAAGAATGCAAGACAGTAGAATTGTCAGGGTAGAATCAACAAAAATTTCACAACTGATAGGACATAGGGTGGAGGTGAGAAAGAGGAAATGCTCCCAGATTATTAACCAAGGTGACCAAGGATGGTAGTGCCCTTAGCAGAAATAAGGAAGTTTATTTATTTTTAAAGCTTTTTATTTTCAAAGCATATGCACACATAATTTTTCAACATTGATCCTTGTATAGCCTTGTGTTTCAGATTTTCCCCTTCTTCCCCTCACCCCCTCCCCTAGATGGAAAGTAATATATGTTATACATGTTAAAATATATGTTAAATTCAATATATGTAAACAGATTTATACAGTTATTTTGCTGCATAAGAAAATTCAGATCAGAAAGGAAAGAAAATAAGTAAGAAAATAAAATACAAGTAAACAACAACAAAAAGAGTGAGAATGTTATGTTGTGATCCACACTCAGTTCCCACAGTCCTCTCTCTAGCTGTAGATGGCTCACTTCAACACAAGATCATTGGAACTGGCTTCAATCATCTCATTGCTGGAAAGAGTCACGTCCATCAGAATTGATCATTATATAATATTGATGTTGCTGTGTACAATGATCTCCTGGTTCTTCTCATTTCACTTAGCATCAGTTCATGTAAGTCTCTCCAGGCCTCTCTAAAATCATCCTCCTGATAGTTTCTTATAGAACAGTAATAGTTTCATAACATTTATATACCATAATTTATTCAGCCATTCTCCAACTGATGGGCGTTCACTCAGTTTCCAGTTTCTTGCCACTACAAAAATGGCTGCCACAAACATTTTGGCACATGGGGGGTCCCTTTCCCTCCTTTAAGATCTCTTTCGGATATAGGCCCAATAGAAACACTGCTGGGTCAAAGTGTATGCACATTTTGATAACTTTTTGAGCATAGTTCCAAATTGCTTTCCAGAATGGCTGGATCCATTCACAGTTCCACCAACAATGTATCAGTATCCCAGTTTTCCCACATCCCCTCCAACATTCATCATTATCTTTTCCTGTCATCTTGGCCAGAGAGGTGTACAGTGGTATCTCAGAGTTGTCTTAATTTGCATTTCTCTGATCAATAGTGATTGAGAGCACTTTTTCATATGATTAGAAATAGTTTTAATTTCTTCATCTGAAAATTGTCCATATCTTTTGACCATTTATCAATTAGAGAATGGCTTGAA
Source organism: Myrmecobius fasciatus (assembly GCA_023553655.1). Classification (NCBI taxonomy): domain Eukaryota; kingdom Metazoa; phylum Chordata; class Mammalia; order Dasyuromorphia; family Myrmecobiidae; genus Myrmecobius; species Myrmecobius fasciatus. The sequence continues at coordinate 46,219 of JAJPUD010005776.1, forward strand.
TTCTTACAAATTTGAGTCAATTCTCTATAGATTTTAGAAATGAAGCCTTTATCAGAACCCTTAAATATAAAAATGTTTTCCCAATTTATTGCTTTCCTTCTGATCTTGTCTGCATTAGTTTTGTTTGTACAAAACCTTTTTAACTTAATATAAGCAAAATTATCTATCTGTTCAGTTATGAGTTATAGTTCTTCTTTAGCCATAAATTCCTCCCTTCTCCACAGGTCTGAGAGGTAAACTATCCTATGTTCCTCTAATTTGCTTATAATATCACTCTTTATGTCTAAATCATGAACCCATTTAGATCTTATCTTGTTATGTGGTGTTAGATGTGGGTCAAGCCCTAATTTCTTTCTTACTAGTTTCCAATTTTCCCAGCAGTTTTTGTCAAATAGTGAGTTCTTATCCCAAAAGCTGGGATCTTTGAGTCTGTCTTTGAGTTTGTCAAACACTAGATTGCTATAGTTATTGACTATTTTGTCCTGTGATCCTAATCTATTTCACTGATCAACTACTCTGAAATAAGGGAATTTAAAGAAAATATGGGTTGGGAAAGAGGAAATATAATGAAACTACAATTTGTACAAAGTGAATTTGGATGCTTATGGGTCATCCTGGTGGACCTGCTCAGCAAATAACTGGAGGTATGGGATTTGTGTTCAGAAGAATGACTAGGATTGAATACGTAGAACTGGGAGTCTTCTGAATAGAGCTGATAAATGTGAGGGGCATTTTAGATTGGAAGATGATGACTTCCATTTTTGACATGGCGGTGCTACAAGGACATCTGGGTAGGATTATCTGACAGGCCAGTGAACATTCCAAAGGGCAAATAGTATAGGTCCCTTCCCTGGGGAGACTGAATGGAGCAAAGTGTGCTGTGTGTGCACACACATGCATGGTACATATACACATGTGCACTAATTTTTCCTTTATCCCTACATACATGAATATTCCTCCTCTGTGCATCCTTACCCCCATTATTGCCAACATAAACTTCTACTCAGACTTTTGTAGAGTCAGTTAGATGGCACATTCCAGCATGTGGAATTAGGAAGACCTGAGTTCAAATTCTGCCCCAGATATCTAACTGTGCAAGCCACTTAACCTCCATCAGAGTTTTTTTCATCTGTAAAATGAGGATAATAATAATAATACCTACCTTCAGGGTTATTACTATAATCAAATGAAATAATACATATATGTAAATTGCTTTGTAAAATCTCAAAGCACTATATAAATTCCAGCTATGATTATTGGCGGTGATGTTATTATTGTACATATAGATCTCTGCTTTCTTTATAGTCCTCTCTGGATCAAGCATACACAAAGCATATGCAATATTGGTATCAATATGTCAGAGGGTCATTGGAAGAAAACACTTTGTCCATTTTGTGTGCCTAGTCAGTATCTTCATTGAAAGGTAAGAATTGAAAGATCAAAGGAGCTAACACATATTAAAAGGTTATATAACAATCAGCTTGTTTACAGATGAGGAAACCATGAAGATGAGTGATTAAGTGACTTGACCATTAAGGATCAAGCTGGTGCTCAAACCCAGTCTATATAGATGCCAGGCCTGTGGCTCTTCCCATTATAGTACATTTCCTGTTCTTCTGAGGAACACCCCATCCTGGGCAGGATTTTTTCATTGCTAGCAACAGGTTCTGAGATCATTCCCCAACAGAGTCCTGAAATGATACAGACTTTTGTGACCTTTCTTGAAATGGCTTAGAAAAAAAGATTCCTTTTCCCAAATAAGGATTCAGCCTTGGGTATTGTCAGCACAGCCCCAGGGCTTAAATGGCCCCACTGGGATCTGGTCCCTGAAGTCTCTATGATGTAGTGATTTCTCCAGAATCAGAACTAACAAGCTCAGGAAACTGCAGAGAATACTTAAGATGATTTGCACCTTCTCAGTGTCTTTAGATTGCTTGCTGTTTGGTACAAGAGAATGGAGGGGTCCTGAAAGCTTCGAGAAGGCAAGCCCTTCCCCATATCTCAGTCCAGAGTAGCCTGTCAGGAGCTCTGTCAGTAACAGAAGGCATTCAAAGATACCATGAGCCAGAAGAAATCTTAGGGTTCTTCTAATCCACCCTCCCCATTTTAGAATTTAAGAAGCCAAGGCCCAAAATGGAGACTTGAAAATTTGGCACATTAGTATATTAGAGCCTGACAGAGCCTTATAAGTCATCTGCTCATTGAATCTTACAGTTAAAGCCAAAAAGGCTTCAGTTAGGGCCATTGAGTCCAATTCCCTCATTTTAGAGATGAGAAAACTGAGGTCCAGAGAGGGAAAGTGATTTGTTCAGGATCACTTGGCTAGGAAGTATCCGAAGCAGGATTTGAATGTAGATTCTGGGCCCAGAGGTCTAGCCGCTATACCATACTACCTCTTATAATAGTCTAGCTCATTCATTTTACTATGGAAATACTGATGCTTGGAGAAGGGAAGTCACTTGACCAATTGACCAGTTACTTATCCCCTGTTAATACAGAACTAATCAACAGGGATATATAAAAGCAGACCAGCTAAACAAGCTCATCTCTTTGACGTTCCTTACTGCCTCTCATTCCTCCTTGGAAATTACCAACTCCTCCAGAAGTAGGTGATCTTGGGAGCCGCAGGGGACTAAGTTTCTGAAATCAACCTGAGGCAAGGTGGAGGGTGTGGGGGTGGTCCTGATAAATGTCTTTATTCCCTGCTTTTTGCAGGTATTGTCAATGTGTTATAAATAAGCGGTGCATGCCCACACACACAGAACGGGGCACAGTGGAAAGATTGCTGGGCTTGGAGTAAGAACAGAAAAGGTGGGTTCAAGTCCCAGGCCTGCTTTTTACTAGTTATGTCATCCTGAGCAGATATCTGGGGCTCCATTTCTCCATCCACATAATGCAGATAATGATACTTGTACCACCTTTCCCATCAGGTGGGAAAGATGAAGAAACAGCTCTGTAAACCTCAAAACAAATGATATAGAAATAGGAGTTATTATTATCTTTGAAGGCTTTGATATTATGTCTTTGGAGTTATTATTTCAACTGAGGTTTAATGGATAGAATGTGGGACTTAGCAGAATTTAAAGGTCAGCTCTGTCATTTACAAACTGTGTGATCTTAAGAAATTACCTCATGTCTCTGAGCCTCAGTTTACTCATATAAAAATGTGGTTGATAAAATGCATGCTTATTGGCTTGCTGCAAGGAAAGGGCTATGTCAAATGGAAAATGATAAATAAACAGGACTCCTTTTTATTTTGAAGAATGAATTTTAAAGGGGTCCAGGAAAGTCTAATTATTTAAAGTGGTACAACTCCCCTTTTAACCATTCCTTTGGAACCTGGGGATAGGGCTGTTTGGCCAGGCTGTGATGAGCACATACTGCACTGGAGCTGCCTTTGGGGGAGAGGGGAACAAGGTTGACATTCTGAGGATTCAGCTTCCCAAGAGATCAGGCCCTTCTGGTGAGTTGTTTGATGTTAACCAGTTACCCTCTAAGTCTGAACACACTACTTCAGTTTTCTTCTCATGCTGTACTACCTAGACTTGGAACTTGGGTGGGGGGGACCCATCCAGGAAAGACCAGGTCTTTCCTCCACAGGCCAATGTCTGGGAAGAGGGTGTATGCTTCATGTGGAATAATGAACTTAGAATCAAAAGACCTAGTTACTAATCCTTGTTATGACCTTTACAACCATGCAATCTTTGGCAAATCACTTTACAGCAAGCAGCACGGCAATCCTTTTAATTTTCTGTGATTGATTCTCTATCCCACTCCACACAGAAACTGTTCCAAACATTCTCTCTTCTCCTCAAAACTCTAGTATTAACCCCTCCCTGAAGGTCCTCATCTCATATTTTACTGAGAAAATAGAGGCCTTCTTCTCCCCTTCTCTTCATCTTGGGATCCCTTGGCATCATCCTCTACTCTCCCTTCCTTTATGTCAGTTTCTGAAAACGAGATGACTATTCTCCATGCCAAAGTTACCTTCTCTTCTAGCTGTGCTCTTGATTCCCATCCCCTCCCATCTTTTCCACAAATTGCCCCTAAATTATTCAGCTTGTCTTTCTAATCTTAAATCTCTTCATCTACTTGTTCCTTCTCTACTAGGTGCAAATATGGCCAAGTTTTTTCATCTTTTAAGTAACTCCATTATCCTCTGAAGATATTATTCCTCTTTCTCATCCAAACTCCTATAAAAAATTGTCTATTCTCACTGCCTCGACCTCTTCTCCCTTCACTCACTTCTCTATGATTTATGGTCTTATTCTTGTCATTATCACTAAACTATTTCCACAGTTATCAATGATTTTTTACTGCCAAATCTCATTATGTTTTTTTTAGTCTTTGACCTTGTAGATTACTCTCTCTTCCCATATACCTTCTTCACACTGGGTTTTCAAGATCCTACTCCCATTAGGGAGCACCAATTCTCAGTCTCTCATTGATTTATTGTTCATAACAGGCCCCTTTATTGTGGGTCTCCACCAAGCCAAGACCTAGTCCTGAATCAAACTGGCTTATCTAATAGGTACCTCAAACTCAAAATATTCAAAACAAAACTCATTATATTTCCCTATAGTGGCCATTCTTCCATGTTTCCCTGTTTCTTGGAAGGCACTACCATATTTTCTATTTCTTGGGTTCCCAACCACAATTTTGATTTCTACTCCTCACTCTTGCTCACCCCACATATCCAGTCCAATACCAAATCTTTGTTTCTGTATCCACAAAATCTATCCCATCCATCACTTTCTTTGTCTTCATACAGGTAGCATCCTTCAGGTCCAACTTTCATTCAAACTATTGAAATATCCTCCTAATTGATCTCCTCAGCATTCAGTCTCCTTTCTTCAATCCATCCTCCATTAAATAATCAAAGTGATTTACCTCAAGCACAAGTCTTACCATATTATTTCTCTGCTCAATAATCTCTAGTGATTCCCTCCTATTCCTTTGTATTTTAAAGTCTTCCACAGTCTGGCCCCATCTTACTCTTCCAGCTTCACCATACATCTCCTCCTATACTCTGTAGCCCTGGGCTACCTGCTGTTTGTCACCAAGACACTCCATCTTCTTCTTTTTTCTTTATTAAAGCTTTTTATTTGCAAAACATATGTATGGGTAATTCTTCAATATTGACCCTTACAAAGCTTTCTGCTACAAATTTCCCCCCCTAGTCTCCACCCCTCCCCTAGATGGCAGGAAATCCACTACATGTTAATTATGTTAAAATACTTGACAAGTCGAATATATGTATACATATTTCCACACTTATCATTGTTGTGCAAGAAAAATCGTACCTACAAGAAAAAAAATCTGAGAAAGGAAACCCATTGTTGAAGCCTCTTCAACAATGAAATGTCTCAAACCAGTTCCAATTGTTCAGTGAAGAAAGCCATATGCACCCAGAGAGAGGGATATGAAATGTGGACCACAACATATCATTTCCTTGATCTCTATAGATGTTTGTCTGCATTGGGTTTCCTTTCTCAGATATTTTTTTGTTCATGTAGATATGATTGTTCTTCCACAGCAAGATAAGTATGAAAATATGTATACATATATTCGACTTGTCAAGTATTTTAATATAATTAACATATAGTGGACTTCCTGCCATCTAGGGGAAGGGAAGGGACTAGGGGGGAAAATTTGTAATGGAAAGCTTTGTAAAACATTGTAAATCAATGTTGAGGAACTACCCATACATAGGGTATGCAAATAAAAAGCTTTAATAAAAAAAAGAATAGAGCCATGTCCATCAGAATTGATCCTCATATAGTATTGTTGTTGCCGTGTATAATGATCTCCTGGTTCTGCTCATTTCACTCAGCATCAGCTCATGCAAGTCTCTGCAGGCCTCTCTGAAATCATCCTGCTGGTCGTTTCTTATAGAACAACAATATTCCATAACATTCATATACCATAATTTATTCAGCCACTCTCCAATTGATGGGCATCCATTCAGTTTCCAGTTTCTAGCCATTACAAAAAGAGCTGCCACAAACATTCTTGCCCATGTGGGTCCCTTTCCTTCCTTTAAGATCTCTTTGGGATATAAGCCCAATAGAAACATTGCTGGGTCAAAGGGTATAAACAGTTTGATAACTTTTTGATCAGAGTTCCAAACTGCTCTCCAGAATGGTTGGATCCGTTCACAGTTCCACCAACAATGTATCAGTGTCCCAGTTTTCCCATATCCCCTCCAATATTCTTCATTATCTTTTCCTGTCATTTTAGCCAATCTGACAGGTGTGTAGTGGTACTTCAGAGTTGTCTTAATTTGCATTTCTCTGATCAATGACACTCCATCTTCTAAGCCTTTGCAATTGTCTATACCCTGTGCCTAGAATGCACTCTTTCTTCACCTGTCTCATCGAATTCCTTGTTTCCATCTAGACTCAGTCCAAGTACTGCCTTCTATATGAAACCTCTTCTAATTCACCAGCTACTAGTGTCCTCCCTCCCTAATTTACTTTGTATTTATCTTTATAAACTTGGTATTTATTTGCATTTATACCCATATTTACTTGGTAATTACTCTATTTATACTTACATGTGTGCATGTTCTTTCTTCTTATAAACTTGAAATTCCTAGAGGATAATGAATATCTCTTTTTTTTCCTTTGTATCACTAGTGCCTTGAATAGTGTCATAATAGATGCCTAAATGCTTGTTGATTATTTGGTTGATGCTGTCCTGAGCTTGATCCTTGCCCATTTTAATGCTTTCCTTGTCAACAATCCTGTGAAGTAGGCAGAGCAAGTATCATCATTCCCATTTTACAGATGACGATACTAAAGCTCAGAAGTCAATTTCAGTGATTAACCCAAGATAATGGAACTCAGAAATATTAGAATCAGGACTTGATCTGAGCTCCTACTAAGCAAAGGTCCAGAGATCTTTCCTTTACACCCTGCTAGACTGGGATGGTTGAGGAGGGATTTGATGGCAAAGGGAGGGGGGGTGACATTAGATTACAAGATCCAAGTCTCCTTGCTTCCACAGTAGATTCACCTTTATACACCCATTCTGAGGACTATTTTTTTCACTGGGACCCTTTTGTTTTTCTTTTTGATTCAAATAAATTTTAATGTCTGTCCAGTCTTGGATTCTGGATCAATATTCACTTTATCCAAGAAGCCTTCATTAAGCCTACCCACTCTAATCACTACTAAACTTCAACTTCTTTCAGGATTTTTTGGACAAATATAGTCTATAGAGAAAAAAGAACACAGATTTCTTAAGTGTCTTATTCTCAGGACCATGGCCAGCAGCTATAGTTAAGCCAAGAGTAGCTGGCTGCTTCAGCACTTGTAGCCATGGATAGAAGTAAAAACTGGATTTGCACTGCCCTCCTGGGGTGATGGTGATGATAAGGAAATAAAATCCAGAATTTAAAGATGGAAAAAATGAAAGTATCACTGCACTAAAACTAACAGAGATCTCGGAAGACTAAAGTCCAGTGTCCTCATTTTGCAAATGAGGAAACAGACCAAATTTAAGTTACTCACCCTAATTTGAACCCATATTCTAAAGCCAGTGTCATTTCCACTGTAGCATGCTGCCCCAAAGATCAGTAGATTTACTTAGACTGGCCCATGTTTATATCTTTGAGTGGTCTTTAGTATTTAAAGAGTGAGTCAGATAAGAATGAGTTTGAGGTATGCCCCTGAAGGATACCACAGCATTGTCTGGGGTTCCTGAGAAATGGCTTCCCTATCAAAGGTAAAAACCAGGGAGAGCATTATGTATCATGTCCTTTTCCCCTGGTATCTTTTACATCACTTGATACCAGTCCAGTCTTGCAAAGGGTTAGTGTTCTGAAAAGGGCTAGTCTATGATGAAAAGGCCTCTGAAAAACAACTTCAGGAGCATTTTTGATATTGTGTTCATTCTGAGAGTTCATCCCACTTCCAGATGGAGTCTACTCCCTCCTAAAGAGTGTTTTGAGAACCCATACATAACATTCAGAGACCATCTGGAAGAAATTCCCTCATTTTAAAGGTGAAGAAACTGAGATACAGTGAGGGGAAGTAATTGTCCAATCACATAGCTCACTGGTGACCAAATTAGAACCACACTCAAGTGTCCTGATCGTCAGTCTAGTGATCTTTCCATACCCCTATGCTGCCTTCCTGGATTAAAGGATTGTACTCTTAGAATGGAAGCTTGGAGCTAAAAATCTAGCCCAAGTAGTTTCTTTTTGCAGATGAGGAAACTGAGACCTACAGAGAGCTAGTATGTCGTTTTTTTCAATTGTCATTTTGTTGTGTTGTGTATATATGCGTCCAAGTGGAATGTAAACAGATCAACAGAAAAAATGTTATGCATACCTCCCTGAAGCACCCAGTATAGTGCTGAGGACTATAGATGTTCAGTAGATATGTCCTCATTGAACTTGAACTAATTTTTGATTCTGATCATATCCCTATCCTCCACAGAAATCTTCAATGGCTCCCTATTGCCTACTGAATAATGCTGGCATTCAAGGCCCTCCACAATCTGGCTCTAACCTTCCTTTCTAGCTTTCTCATATGATTTCCTTTCACATGCTCTACATTGAATTCAATTTAATAAGGATTTGTTAAGTACCTACTATGTACAAAGCTTTGTACTTGATGATAAGGATAGCAAAATAAGAATGACAATAATAATAATGATGATGATAACATTTAGATTATAAAGTACTTTGCATATATTATCTCATTTGATCAAAGTAATTACAGTCAAGTAAAAAATGATGAGACTTGAGCAGGTAATCGGGGAAATTATCAAACCACTAAGGCTTAGACTAAACTGAATCTGGAAAATTTACCTCTGTTTTCCCTTTTATCTATCCTACTCTCAATTGGAAGTAATTTTTCCTTTCTCACATTTCTCGTGGTACTTTGTTTAAAATTCTGTTTTCTATAGTAATTCATTATGTTTTTGTCATTCTGATCCCTTCCCGAATTAGACTGGAAACTCCTTGAGGGAGGGGTCTGTATCATAATTATCATTGTATTCTCAGTATTTAGTAAGGTTAGGGACTGAACCCATGATTTCATTGGTACAAGGAATTCCCAGGTAAGGAATCTCTGTGTATTAATGAAGGCCAGCACTCTCTCTGCAATTTGCAGTCTTAAAGAATTGCCTAAATCAGTGAGGGAATCAAGTGACTTGCCTAGGGTCACACAGCCAGTATGAATTGGAGGCAGGTCTTAAACTTTCCTGGCTCTATCCACCACACCATGCTACTTCTCTATTCAAGACTTAACATTAAACAGGGAAAAATGAACAAGAAAAACCTTCAGTTAGGTGGCTCAGTAGATAGACTTGGAGTCAGAAAGACTCATCTTTGTGAGTTCAAATCACCCTGAGCAAGTCACTTAACCCTGCTTGCCTCAGTTTCCTTATCTAGAAAATGAGTTATAGAAGGAAATGGCAAATCATTCCAGTATCTTTGCCAAGAAAATCCCAAATGGGGTCACAAAAATTACTGAACAAGAACTACAAAATACCTACAAACTTTAATAATGCGCCATGAGATAATTCAGTGAAAGACACTCCACAGCAACAATCTGTGAGGAAAGGAGCAGTTGGTACCACTATCACTGGTGGCCTTGAAATAGAGTCTGGAGGGGAAACAGTTTTAGCAAAGTAATTGCTAAAACAGTGTCTTCCCTGGGCACAGAGTTGGTTAAAGAGGAAGTTTCTGCTACAGCTGATAGTATTAGAGATATTGAATCTTTAACGGTAAATGCAGACCCTTAACTGGTAAAAAGACTGAGATATAGGAGAGTATGAAGACATTCTTGATCTCTCCAGTATGCTTATGGTAATGGCATGGAATTGCTAGGATGTGGTATAGTAGGTGCTTAAATGCTCGTTGCATTGAATGCATTCAGAAAGGGTGGTCTGAATGGTGAGGAGGTTTAGGATCAATCTAGAAGAGGAAGTGTTCAAGGAATAGGGATGTTTGCCTTAGAAAGAGGAGGCTTATTGGGGTGACTTGATCTCTGTGTTCAAATATTTAAAGATTTTTTATATAGAAGAGAGATTAGAATTCTTTGGCTTGGCTCCAAAAGGTAGAACTGGAGCAGACAGGGAAGCTACCGAGAGGAAGATTTTGGCTCAGTTTAAGAGAGAATTTCTGAAAAAAATCAGAGCTGCTCATAAATGCTTCATGAGGTAGTGAGTCCTCCACCACTGGTGGTCTTTAAATGAAGAGACATTTGATAACTACCTGTCAGGGATCTGATAAACGGAATGAATGTTTCAGGTAAAGGGGAGACCCCTGAGGTTCCTTGATACTCTGAGATTCTAAGAGTTGATGGATTAAAATTTAAAATCACACAACCTGATCCAGAATCTCCTTGCCAACATCCTCAGCAAGTAGTCATTCAGCCTCTAATGGGGGGAACTCTCAAGGTAGCCTGTTTGACTTTCAGATGCTTCTGAATGTTAGGAAGATTTTCTTTATATTTAATGGAAGCCTGTCTCTCTGCAGCTTACTCTATCATCATTGTCCCTCTCTGGGACTATGCAGAATAAGTCTAGTCCCCCTTTCATGTGATGGCCCTTCAAATACTTGAAAAGCATTGAATTGGATTTATTCTTTTCTCCCCTTAAAGCACACAATGGAGAGCCTGGCCAGTGTTAACACCACAGAAGCAACAGAATTCATTCTGGTGGGGCTGTCTAATCACCCCAAAGCCCAGATTGCCTTCTTCTGTGCCCTGGTTGTGATTTACTCAGTCACACTGGTGGGTAACGGTGTCATCATTTTTTTTTTGCTTTTTTGCTGAGGCAATTGGGGTTAAGTGACTTGCCCAGGGTCACACAGCTAGGGAATGTTAAGTGTCTGAGATCAGATTTGAACCCAGGTCCTCCTGACTTCAGGGCTGTGCTCTATCCACTGCGCCACCTAGCTGCCCCGGTGTCATCATTTTTGTAGTCAGAATTGATGGGCAGCTACATACCCCCATGTATTTTTTCCTCAGCAACTTGTCCTTCCTTGATATCTGCTACACCACCAGTTCTGTGCCTTACCTGCTCTCCAATGCTTTAGAGACTTCCCTACCATCTCCTATACCAGTTGCTATGCCCAAATGACCATCTCCCTCTTCCTTGGGATGACAGAATGTCTCCTCCTTGCCATCATGGCCTACGATCGATTAGTCGCCATTTCTAATCCATTGCGCTGTACCATCATCATGAACAATCGAGTCTGTCTGCAGATGGCTGTAAGCACTTGGGTCAGTGCCTTCCTCTTATCAGTAATGCCAATAGTTGCTATTCCGGCTCGTTACTGTGGGCACAATGTCATCAACCATTTCACCTGTGAGATTCAGGCCATGCTGAAACTTGTCTGTTCACATACTCCCATGAATCTCATCTTGGGTCTAGTCATCAGTGTGGCAATGCTGCCACTGCCCTTCGGCTTCATCCTCATCTCGTACATCCGCATCATCATAGCTGTGCTTAGTCTCCACTCAACGGAGGCCAGGCTCAAAGCCTTCTCCACATGTAGCTCCCATTTGACCGTGGTGACCATTTTTTTTGGGACAGCCATTTATATGTATGTGAAACCACAGTCAAAAGAATCCCAGGATCAGGACAAAATTATCTCTGTATTTTATGGGGTCGCGACACCTATGTTGAATCCCCTCATTTATACCCTGAGGAACAAAGATGTTAAAGGTGCCTTGAGAAAAATAACTAGGAGGAAAGAATCCTGAACTAAACTTTCCTATGGAAGATCATCCACCTAATGGCTTGACCTTTATCTGTGACAAAGACAAATTGACATGTCAGGATTATTAAACGTGGTTTTGGTAAACCTGGCAAAATAAAAAGAGCCCTGATAGGAGTCAAAAGCCCCAGATTCCAGTAATGGCTCTGATACTAACTCACAAAATGAAAATGGAAGTCACTTCTCCTCTCTGAGCCTCAGTGGACTCATCTTTAAAATGGAATGGTTGGATTAGAAGTTCTCTGTATAGGGGCAGGTAGGTGGTGCAGTGGATAGAGCACCAGCCCTGAAGTCAGGAAGACCTGAGTTCAAATCTGGTCTCAGACATTTAATGCTTCTTAGCTATGTGACTCTGGGCAAATCACTTAACCTCAATTGCCTCAGCAAAAAAGCAAAAAAAAAAAGAAGAAGAAGTTCTTGTATTACCTTTCAGTTCTGACAGCTTGTGTTTCTTGTTCTAATTGAACATTTGTGTTCCATTTTCTCATCTGAATGATACGATCATTTTCTTATCCTTTTATCCATTTAAAAACAGAGAATTATAAGAGACCCCCTTGGGACAGAGTATTAATGAATCACATGAAACTGAAGTTCAAAGAGGGAAAATGGCTTGCCCAGAGCCACACAACTACAAGCTGATGAGACTGAGATTTGATCCCAAGACCAACATGCCCTTTTCACACATCACTCTGCCCCTGTTTGGTAACTTTAGTGGGATGTGGCATGAAAAGACCGGGATCATCTTTCCCTACACATTCCCCCCTATTCCAAATATCTTGGAAGGATGCACAGGATTGTGTGAGATTTCCTCCTAGGACACAAGACTAAAGTAATCGCACAGAGATGTGGAAGGAGGAGGTAATGCTATAATCATATCGGGGCAGCTAGGACCTTATTTCAGAGTTCTGGTGGAAGGAAGGGGCATGCTTTCCCCCAAAAGTAGCCTTCTACCCAGTAATGGGCAGGGAAAAGAAATCAGGTCCCTCGTGAGTTGGTCCTAGGATAAAGAGTAGGAAAAGATAAGGTGTACTAGAGAAATACTGTTCCTTCACACTAGATGCAGCTCTGGACAGAGGGATAACACACACCAGGGTACAAATGCTTAAGGGATGGTAATAGAACTCTTTCCTTTAGGATTTCAGACCTTTCTGGGAAAGGCTGCTAAAGGAACAGGGAATATGCTTCTGTGTATCTTATTAAGTCTAGGGATAGGGATAATATAGTTCACAAGTAGTCCTAGGATAAATAATGACTTAGGAAATAATCAAGCATTTATTAAGTGCTTACATGTATCAGGAATTGTGCCAAGAACTAGCAATACAAAGAAAGTTTCTGCCTTCACAGTGCTTACATTCTAATTGGGGAAACAGCATTTAAACAACTAGGTACTTACAAACTAAGAAGAGTCTCTGAGTTTCTGGCTCAGACAAGTATGAACAAAGACCATTTTCTTATGGTGAAAGACCACAAAGATGAGACACTGGCAAAGGAGAGTAATGAGAGATAACAGCAAGAAATCTACCACAACCACAACATAACATTTTCATGCTCTCTATTGATGTTTGCTTGCATTATGTTTCCCTTCTCAGATTTTTTTCCTTGTAGATCCAGTTTTTCTTGCACAGCAAGATAACTATAAAAATGTGTATACACATATTTGATTTGTCAAGTATTTCATCATAATTAACATGTAGTGGACTTCCTGCCATCTAGGGGAGGGGTGGGGACTAGGGGGAAAAATTTGTAATGGAAAGCTTTGCAAGGGTCAATGTTGAAAAATTGCCCATACATATGTTTTGCAAATAAAAAGCTTTAATTAAAAAAAATCTACCACAGAAGTTAAGCAAGATCTCTAATTCCAGAATGAACAAGAAGAAAAGGGCACTGGTCTTCATCTTATGGGAGCCAAAGAAATGTGCAAGTAGAATGACATGGAGGGACTCAGAAGAGAAGTCATGATAGATCAGATAAGAGTCATTGACTCCTAAGCTACATTGGAGATGAGTGCAGTAAAAGCTCCAACCATTTTGTGCTGTAAGTTACTGGGACTAGATCAGTTCCCAGAAAAGGGTTGTTCACTGGTAGGTATTATTGTTTTCTATGGACTTTGATTAGAGTTCTATTTCCCTTGACCTGTAAATGAATCCATGCTTTTAGCCTTGTGAACCTACGTGCTTGTTAGGGGAGTTAATTAATGACTGGACTCGGATCAAGGAATATTGAATACCGAAGTTCCCAGTCACATCTGGGTGAAGGCAATGAGTCAGAGAATTTAGAAGTTTTTCAAAGTGTATCCAAGTTCTCTGTTCCAGGATGAAATCTCTGACACAAGAATTACATAAGAAAAGTCACCAAAATCATGTTGATCTAATACAAATTAGGCAATCTACTCCACTAGGCCCTATAAATGTAAACAAAAGGCAGAAAAATTACCTTGCCTTGGAGCATTTAGGAAGACCAGGCCAATCAGGAAGACCATCATTTGGTGTCTGAAGTGAGTCAAAGTCAATTTAGCACACATTACATGGAAGTACTAAGACACACAAAGGAGGAAATGATTGGCAATGGACTAAAATCAATCAAGGAAATGGTGAAAAAAAAAAACTAGACTTGTCAGAATTCATTAGACTAGATGATCTTTAGAGTCTCTTGTAGCTTTAAATCCTATGATCCTATGATAAGAGAACTATGCTCCATCCTGGAATAAAAGTGCCATCTACCAATACAGACCACAATCATCTTAATGCTATTCTTTCTCTGTGACTCTTCGTCATATTCTCCTAACAGGAATGGACTATCTGGCCTCCATGGTCCTTTCTAGTTCTGTTATCTACTATCCTGTTGTTGTTGTTCGGTTGTTTCCATCATTACTGACTCTTTGTGACTCCATTTTGGGCTTTCTTGGCAAAGATACTGGAGTGGTTTGCCATTTCATTCTCCAGCTCATTTTACAGATGAGGAACCTGAGGCAAACAGTGACTTGTCCAGGATGACCCAGCTAGTGTCTAAGGCCAAATTTGAATGCAAGGAGGTGAGTCTTCCTGACTCCAGACCTGGCTTTCTATCCTCTGCAGCACCACATAGCTGTCCTTGTATCCTTCTGTAAATCCTTCCCAGGTAGTTTGCTCCATATGCTAGAAGCTTTCATCTTGATGTCTTTACATTATATGAATATCACTGAAGTTTGTGGTTGGTCTGGGACCAGCCAAAATCCTTTTCTAGTCATACAATCATCTGATGATATGTTCAGAATGCTTCTCCTCACTTCTTCATTGATAGCCTACCCAAACCCAGCATGTCAAGCATTGTATGGACTAAATGGGCATTTTTCATCTGCTTACTTTGTCTGTGGATACTTAAACTCAAATTTTGTTGAGTGATCATACATTTCCTTTAGAAGACTCTGAGATGTATGAGGATTAATGCCATTCATATAATGTCATGTACAAAAAGAACATCTGGAAGACCCTATCTATCATTTCCTTTTGTTTGCACAAATAATTTCATAGCTCATACTGTATAAAATGAAGAAATTATTATAACTTTGTAAAAATCACAAACATCAAACATATCAGAAATTACATGGCAAAAGTATATGACATTTATTGATAAAATATTTTAAAATGTTCATGTTGACAACTTCTACAAATAATGACCATAATGCTGTTATTAATGGGTAGGTGGCCTTGTTTTTTCACTGCAAAATTTCTCAAAACATGGTCTCATTGATGATATTGCTGTTTGTAATTCCTTTTCAACCACTAATTGACACTGATGCCTTTGCCTTTATAGTAGCTCTAATGGAAAACTTCATTTCACACAAATAAGATGTTATAAACTATCATAAAATTTGTATTCTTTTAATAGAACAGAGAATTCTTTACCTGTAGCAAAATGCAATCAGACTCTCAGATTCAAATGCTTGTTTTGTGGTACTGTCAGAATGTAAGTCTATTAACCATTCTTCAAATGAGCCATACTTGTCCACAGTAAATAGGTTTCTTGTCCATTAATGTTTAGAAATATCTTTTTTTCCCAATAATACCTGTGATTTCATTGGTATAGGTAACTGCCTGGGAGGAAACTCCCCTCTGACAATGCTGGTTATAACCAGCTACTGCAACTTTCAGTCTTAGAAGTTTCCTGGGGAATTGTGATGCTATGTAACTTGCCCTGGATCACATAGCTAATATGTCTCTGAGACAGGTATAACTCTGGTTTTTCTGATCCTAAGACCAACTATCTCTCCATTATACCACATATTCTCTGTAGTATAACAGAGATCTGGTACACATGTAGACTCTATGAGTACTCTATGATGGCATCTCTACATGGAAGACATTTAGGTAGCTTCTGACAGAATTGTGATGACACATGAGGGTAGTATCCACAGGAGACTGGAGCATGCATGAAAATCCTGGAGCCCTTTCTGCTATTTTTTTCCTGAGGCAACTGGGGTTAAGTGACTTGCCCAAGGTCACACAGCTAGGAAGTTCTAAGTGTCCGAGGCCAATTTTGAACTCAGGTCCTCCTGACTTCAGGGCTAGTATTCTATCCTCTATGCCATCTAGCTGCCCCCTGGAGCCCTTTCTGATTGACATACTAAATGGATGAGAAGAGATGGTTTCTATTGGCTATGCAGCCAGAATTGTTACAGCTTCACAAGAACCTGAATCCATTCTGGTGACTTCATGGCTGAATTCACTACTGAGCAAAGTGAGGCGACTCCTACACTCACAACTTCTGGAGGACCATGCAGTAAGGAGGAGGGCCTGAGCGCTTCCTTTTACCTCTGAAGTCAAATGGCCCTTTGCAAAACTGGACTGCTTTGACCTTTTCTTTCATTCTTTTCCATATGAGGAGCAGTGGAGTCTCCAGCATGGGAAATTTCAAAGCCTAGGAGAGCAAACCAAGGAATCCAGGAGTCAGAATCCAGGCCAACTTTTGCAGCCATCTAAGTCCTGATTCCTCAAGGAGCAAAGAGCAATTTTGAGGAGTGGCCTTCTGGATCTTAGACCAACAGGACTCATCAGTAGTGGTGTCACTTTTGGATGTGAACTTGATGGAGTCAATGCTATATGGGAACTGAGCTAAGTTTTAAACCTAATTATACCCCTGTTTCAGGTTGAGATTGTATGTGTGTAGGGGGGCGCTGAGACATTGGGAAAACTTGTGATATATTTTTTTTCTTCCTATATCTTTAAAGTAAATATTCCTTTGTAAAAGCCATCTGGTATTAAGAGGTTCATGGAAGACCACCTAAAATGGGTAAACAAAGCTGGTAGGGGCTTGAGACACAATTACAAACCCTTTAGGGTACCCAAGAACCCATGGAGAGAAATAGTTTTCCTGGCTCTCTGAGAGCAGAGCAAAGTTTTGCTCATGTCACACTAGAAATATTTACATCTTTAAAATAGACTCAAACTTGCTTCTAATACACTAAGTGATTAACTATAAGGTCTTTCTTCTGCTTCATTTTCAGGAAAGGGTTTTGTTTTAAATTGAGAAATCTATAAAAATAATTTTTTGTAAATTTATTATCCATATGCTCCAAATCACTATTGATCAGAGAAATGCAAATTAAGACAACTCTGAGATACCACTACACACCTGTCAGATTGGCTAACATGACAGGAAAAGACAATGATGAATGTTGGTGGGGATGTGGGAAAACTGGGACACTGATACATTGTTGGTGGAACTGTGAAGGGATCCAGCCATTATGGAGAGCAATTTGGAACTATGCTCAAAAAGTTATCAAACTGTGCATACCCTTTGACCCAGCAGTGTTTCTATTGAGACTATATCCCAAAGAAATCATAAAGGAAGGAAAGGGCCCCACATGTGCAAGAATGTTTGTGGCAGCCCTTTTTGTAGTGGCTAGAAACTGGAAACTGAATGGATGCCCATCAATTGGAGAGTGGCTGAATAAATTATGGTATATGAATGTTATGGAATATTATTGCTCTGTAAGAAACAGCCAACAGGATGATTTCAGAGAGGCCTGGAGAGACTTGCATGAACTGATGCTGAGTGAAACGAACAGAACCAGGAGATCATTATACACGGCAACAAAAGGACTATATGATGATCAATTCTGATGGACGTGGCTCTCTGCAACAACGAATTGTCTCAAACCAGTTCCAATTGTTCAGTGAAGAAAGCCATATACACCCAGAGAGAGGGATACGAAATGTGGACTACAACATAACATTTTCATGCTCTAGATTTATGTTTGCTTGCATTGTGTTTCCTTTTTATGATTTTTTTTGTTCATGTAGATGCGATTTCTCTTGCACAACAATCATAAGTGCTGAAATATGTATACATATATTCAATTTCTCAAGTATTTTAATATAATTAACATGTAGTGGACTTCTTGCCATCTAGGGGAGGGGAGGGGACTAGGGGGAAAATTTATTTTTTTTTAAAGCTTTTTATTTGTATAACATATGTATGGGTAGTTCCCCAACATTGATCTTTACAAAGCTTTCCATTACAAATTTTACCCCCAGTCCCCTCCCCTCCCCTAGATGGCAGGAAGTCCACTACATGCTAATAATGTTGAAATGCTTGAGAAGTTATGCAAGAAAAATCCTATCTACAAGAAAAAAAAAGAATCAGAGAAAGGCAACACAATGAAAACAAATGTCAGTAGAGATCATGAAAATGTTATGTTGTGGTCCATATTTCATTTCCCTCTCTCTGGGTGTATATGGTTTTCTTCAGTGAACAACTGGAACTGGTTTGAGACAATTCTTTGTTGCAGAGAGCCATGTCCATCAGAATTGATCATCATGTAATACTGTTGTTGCTGTGTATGATGATCTCCTGGTTCTGCTCGTTTCACTCAGCATCAGTTCATGCAAGTCTCTCCAGGCCTCTCTGAAATCGTCCTGCTGGTCGTTTCTTACAGAGCAATAATATTCCATAACATTCATATACCATAATTTATTCAGCCACTCTCCAATTGATGGGCATCCCTTCAGTTTCCAGTTTCTAGCCACCACAAAAAGGGCCGCCACAAACATTCTTGCACATGTGGGGCCCTTTCCCTCCTCTAAGATCTCTTTGGGATATAGGCCCAGTAGAAACACTGCTGGGTCAAAGGGTATGCACAGTTTGACAACTTTTTGGGCATAGTTCCAAGTTGCTCTCCAGAATGGTTGGATCCGTTCACAGTTCCACCAACAATGTATCAGTGTCCCAGTTTTCCCACATCCCCTCCAACATTCATCGTTATCTTTTCCTGTCATTTTAGCCAATCTGACAGGTGTGTAGTGGTATCTCAGAGTTGTCTTAATTTGCATTTCTCTGATCAATAGTGATTTGGAGCAACTTTTCATATGACTAGAGATGGTTTTAATTTCATCATCTGAAAATTGTCTGTTCATATCCCTTGACCACTTATCTATTGAAGAGTGGCTTGAATTCTTATATATATGAGACAATTCTCTATAAATTTTAGAAATGAGGCCTTTATCAGAACCATTAAATGTAAAGATGATTTCCCAATTTGATGCTTTAGGGGGAAAATTTATAAAGGAAAGCTTTGTAAGAATCAATGTTGAAGAACTACCCATACATATGTTATGCAAATAAAAAGCTTCCTAAAAAAATCATTATCCATACTTTTAATTTTTTGATAAATTAATTTTTTCTTTTTGAATCAGAGTATAAATGTGAAGACCTCACACCAGTTTACTTGGAATACTCAATTTTTCAGATATATTCACCAAATAAACAATGTTCAACAGGTAAGTTTTGTTATAAAATGAATTTTCTTCATCTTTATCATTATCATTAGGGAAAAAATGTCACTTTCTCCTTTTAGCTCAAACACCTTTCAAAATAATTTGTCATGAGAAAGCTGGCCTATTTTTCAGTAATATAGAAGTACCCTAGGCTCTGCCCTCATGTCATCACATACTTTTCAGAAACCTTTCTATTAGTAGACTGTTTCTTTAAAAGTTGATTACTCTTGGGCGGAGCCAAGATGGCAAACTGCAGACAGCGTCCTCTGTGAGCTCCTGAGACCTTCCCTCAAACCCAGACAAATTGAGCCTCCGAACTGGTTTTGGAGTGAGGGCTCCACCAAACACTTGGACTACAACGCACTTCTATCAAGTATCTACTTTGAAAGAACTTCTGAGGTCAGTTTTAGACGGGCAGGGGATTGAACAGCTCCCAACACTCAGACACCAGTGCGCAGCCAGGATACAAGTCCGGGGCTGGGATGGACCAGAAGATTTTAGGCTTCCAGGAAGTCCCTGGGAGACGCTTGGGCCACTTTGCTCTGCTTGCAGGGAGGTGCTTTGGCAGGTCTAACTTTGATAAAGGGTGGATTGAGAGCAGCTGAAAGTGTGGTCCTAGTGCGGATCTAGCAAGATCAGCCCCAGACCGGAAGTCAACTCGGCAAATTGCCCCAGGGCAAATTGAAATCCCTGCTGCTGCTGCTGCTGCAGAATTCCCTGCTGGTGACTGATACCTCTGCTGAAAATCATGAGCAAGAAAAAGAGAGCTCTCACCTTAGACAGCTTTTACAGAGAGAAAGTAGAGAAGTCCCCAGATCCTGAGATTCTGAAAACAATCCCAGATAAAGCCACAGGGGTGGACTTAAGCTGGTCTCCCTTTCAGAAGGCTTACCTGGAAGATTGCATGAAGAATCTCAAAAGAGAGCTAGAAGAAGATTGGGGAAATAAATTGAGAGCAGTGCAAGAAGGAAATGTCGCCCTGCAACAGAGATGTGAAAAACTGGAAAATAAGTCTGGTGAATTCGAAAAAGACAACAATTCACTGAAAAACAAAATTAGTGAATTGGAAAAAGACAACAATTCACTGAAAAACAAAATTGGTGAATTGGAAAACGTTACCAACTCACTGGAAAATAAAAATAGTGAATTGGTAAAAGACAACAATTCACTGAAAAATAAAATTAGTGAATTGGAAAAAGACAACAATTCACTGAAAAATAAAATTGGCAAAATGGAAAAAGAATGCAATGAAGCAAAAAATTCAATTGGCCAGTTACAAAAGGAGCTAAAAAAGGTAGCTGAAGGAAATAATACCTTAACAATTAAAATTGAACAAATTGAAATGAATGACTCAATAAGACTTCAAGAATCAGTCAAACAAAAACAAAAAAAATGAAAAAATAGAAGAAAATATGAAATATCTCCTAGGAAAAACAACTGACTTGGAAAACAGATCCAGGAGAGACAATCTAAGGATTATTGGACTCCCTGAAAGTCACGATGAAAAAAAGAACCTTGATGCTATCTTCCTGGAAATCATGAACGAGAATTGCCGTGATGTTTTAGAATCAGAAGGCAAAGTTGGCATTGGAAGAATTCACCAATCACCTCCTGAAAGAGACCCCAAAATTAAAACCCCAAGGAATATCGTGGCCAAATTTCAGGACTATCGCACCAAGGAAAAGATATTACAAGCTGCTAGAAAAAAACAGTTCAAATACCGAGGAACTGTCATTAGAATTACACAGGATCTGTCAGCTTCCACATTGAAGGATCGAAGGGCCTGGAATCAGATATTCTGAAAGGCAAAAAAACTTGGATTACAGCCAAGAATAAGCTATCCAGCTAGAATGAGCATCATCTTCCAGGGAAGAAGATGGTCATTCAATGATACAGGAAAATTTCACCTATTTCTAATGAAAAGACCAGATCTGAACAAAAAATTTTACCTCCAAACACAGAACTCTAGAGAAGCGTAAAAAGGTAAAAAGGAAAGAACTCTCAAGAACTATATCTCTACTAGGGGTATCCTTAAAGAATGGGGGGTATAATTTGATTTTACTTTGATAATAATCGGAAAGAAATTAGAGGTGGAAGGTACATCGTACTGTAAAAAAAAGGGGGGGAAGGGGAATGGAGGTAAAATAAAGTAAAAATAAAAAGGAGGTAAAATAAGGCAAAGTCTCATGAAGAGACATAGAAAATCTAATATAATTGAGGGAAAGAAGGGAGGGTTATGAGTATTCTTACTCTCATTAGATTGGGCTCTAAAAGAGTATATCAGATGCATTTGATTTCAGGGAGAAACTTGGCCTCTGTATAAGGAAGTAGGAGGGAAGGATGAAAAGAAAGGGATAAATTAATAGAAGGATTAGGGGAAAGGTGTAAAAAAGAGGGAGGGTTTTAAAGGGGGGAGGACTGTTAGAGGGAGGTGGTCATCAAAAACAAAATACTGGGGAGAGGGGAAGGGAGTAAGGGGAAAGGGAAGAGAAAAATATAACTTTGGGTAAATAAGATGGCAGAAAATATAGATATAGTCATTTTAACTGTGAATGTGAATGGGATGAACTCTCCCATAAAACGGAAATGGATAGCGGATTGGATTAAAAGACAGAATCCTACAATATGTTGTTTACAAGAAACACATCTAAAACATAGAGATACATACAGAGTGAAGGTAAAGGGCTGGAGCAGAATCTTTTATGCTTCAAGTGAACAAAAAAAAAGCAGGGGTAGCAATCCTTATCTCAGATCAAGTAAAAGCAAAAATAGATCTAATTAAAAGAGATAAGGAAGGAAACTATATTTTACTAAAGGGTACCATAGACAATGAAGCGGTATCAATACTAAACATATATGCACCAAGTGGTATAGCATCCAAATTCCTAGAGGAGAAACTAACAGAGATGCAAGGAGAAATAGACAGTACAACTATACTAGTGGGGGATCTCAACCTTGCTCTCTCAGAATTAGATAAATCAAACCACAAAATAAATAAGAAATAAGTTAGGGAGGTAAACAAAATGTTAGAAAAGTTAGGTATGACAGATCTCTGGAGGAAACTGAATGGTGATAGAAGGGAGTATACTTTTTTCTCAGGGGTTCATGGAACTTATACGAAAATTGATCATGTGTTAGGGCATAAAAACCTCAAAATCAAATGCAGAAAAGCAGAAATAGTAAATGTATCCTTTTCAGATCATGATGCAATAAAACTCACATGTAATATAAGGCCAGGAGAAAATAGACCAAAAGTTAATTGGAAATTAAATAATCTAATCCTGAAGAATGAATGGGTGAAAGAGCAAATCATAGACACAATCAATAATTTCATCCAGGAGAACGACAATAATGAGACAACATACCAAAATTTGTGGGATATGGCCAAAGCGGTTATAAGGGGTAACTTTATATCTCTAGATGCTTATTTGCATAAAATAGAGAAAGAGAAGATCAACGAATTAGGGTTACAATTAAAAAAACTAGAAAAAGAGCAAATTAAAAACCCTCAATTAAATACCAAATTGGAAATTCTGAAAATAAAAGGGGAGATTAATAAAATTGAAAATAAGAAAACTATTGAATTAATAAATAAAACTAAGAGTTGGTTTTATGAAAAAAACAACAAAATAGATAAGCCTTTAGTTAATTTGATCAGAAAAAGGAAAGAGGAAAATCAAATTGTTAGTCTCAAAAATAAGGGAGAACTTTCCTCCAATGAAGAGGAAATTGGAGTAATAATTAGGAGTTTCTTTGCCCAACTTTATGCCAATAAATTTGATAATCTAAATGAAATGGAGGAATATCTACAAAAACATAGATTGCCCAGGTTAACAGAAGAGGAAATAAATTATTTAAATAGCCCCATTTTAGAAAAAGAAATAGAACAAGCTATTAA